>JADRCD010203300.1:0-15544 GCA_019843815.1 Montemys delectorum
ATTGGTGGCAGAAGAAGCTGAGTTCTGATGTTAGTGGAGCTGTCAGCAGAAGTCATAGAGGAGGCAGCAGATTAGATGTACTTGCAAACAAGATATGAGGATAAGCAGGCAAAAAGCAAAAGCTTTTTCCCTAAACCTTGTATCTGGGTTGATGCTGGAAGGTGACACCCACATTTAAGATGAAGCTTCCCACTTCAATTAACCTAATTAAGAAAATACCTCACAGATGTGGCCAGAGACTTGTCTCTTATTTGACTCCAGATCTAGTCAAGTTGACAACCAAGATTAACCATGACAGTTCATTACCTTCTATTTCCCATCTGCTATGTTTATTACCACTGGGCGGTTGCAATTCCCAGACCCTATGTTAAAGACACCAAGAGACCAAAGAGGAGAGAGGAAGTGGTCAGGCAGCTAACCAGTTGCTTCCATGGATTAAGTCAGTGACTTGTTTGGATGAGCTTTTTTTGTTTTGAATTCTGAACATTTGTTTGTTGTTTGAATTCTGAACATTTTGAATTTTATTTTATATTTTAAGATCTCAGGTGAAATATTAAAGCCTCTGATCTAATAATGGGTAGTAGCTCTCTGCAGAAGAGCATAATTAATCAGTTCAGAGTAGAAGAGTTGGTTGAGAGCTGAGGTGAAAGTTCACTACCTGTCACATGTTAAGAGCAATAGGAAATGTTGATTCCTCAGCTGAGAATGATCAGGCTCAAGTCCAGACATCATAAAAACTAAAAAATTGAGTTGTTGCAGAATATTTGTTTCTCCTAATATTTCTCTTCTTAGATAACATGAGCCACTTTCTAAAAGTGATCATGTATACTTATGTGTTTTCCATGAAAATATGTGGAAGTAGCTCATTTAGGTACATTATAATAATTATTGAAAGATATGCTTTTTAATTTGAGAAATGACTCAGTGACTTTCTTTTGAGACACTGACATTTTATAGAGGTGTTGTTGTTATTGCTACTCTGTCATGATCTCAAATGGGCGTAATTTGGATCTATGTCACCTCAAAGATTCATATATTGAATGAAACCTTGGTGTCCAGCAGGGAGATGTACTCACTGAGTAGTGACTGGAAGTAGTTATGAAGACTCTGAGCTCAGCAGTGGATCCATCCACTTGATGGTTTAGTACTTGGATAACATTATTGTGAAGCAGTGGAAACCTGAGAGTAGGCTGACTTGGAGGAAGTAGGTCCCTGGGGCAGTCCCTTAAAAGGTATTAAAAGACATGTCCCCAGCTCCTTCTTCCTGTGGCTGTCTTTTACCACAGGGTTCTCACTACCATAATGTTTTCCCCACCACAAGCCCATGGCCAAGGAGCTACCTACCAAACTATAAATTAGAACCTTTGAAATGAACTATTAGCCAAAATAAATATTTTCACATTTTAAGTTGTGAATTGTTTACATTAGGAATTTTGTCATAGTGACCGAAGGCTATCACAGAAAATTGGTCCTGGAGAAATGGGATTGTTATGCCTACTTGATCCTATGGTTGGAAGGATCCTTGATCCTGTTGGAAGCTATATGGTCAGAAATCTGAAAAATAGGGAGAGTTAGCCTAGAAAAGGCCTAGAGTGCTGTACGTGGAGCTTAACAGGCAAACCTTGTGAGAGTTCCGAAGACCAGAGAGGTCATAGGAGCCAGGAGTAAAGGTTGTGCTCAAGAAGCTTTGGATGTTGACCAGGACTCTTGGTAATTGGATTCTAGGTCCCTGTTTACTTTCTGGCAAAGTAATTGTCTACATTTTGTTCATTCCCAAACCCTTCATGGGAGGTTAAGTTTATGATGATAAATACGAAGCCTAGAAGTTTCAAGTTAGTCTTCTGTGTAGGCTGTTGCATGTATATTACTGGCTGCTTTTAGCCAATATAGCAAGACTGAGGAGCACAAAGTTTTGAAAACCTGGCAGTTTAGCTGGAAAAAAGAACATTTAAAGTTATGGACAAGGAGAGTATGGGTGTTAGAGGGATTAAGCTGCCTAAGAAGGCAGTTACAATGCACTGGGATAGGAGGAAAGATGCCTTGAGGCAGTATCAAGAGTCAGGAAGGCTCTGCCTTTTGTGTCCTCAAGAATGTACAGCTGTAAATGCCCTTTAAAGACTTTCCCTTAAGGAGAGAACACTGCAGGAGGCACCTGCCTTTTCTGAGCTACCTAGGAAGTTATTTTCCAAGGATTCATTTCACTCTGTTTAACGGCCATGGAGTGGACACTGTGCCAGCTGATGACAGAATTTGTGTTAACTGCGTGGTACTAGCTTTGCAGCCATGTATAATGCAAAACATTAAGGTCATGAAAGTTCCATTTAGATTTATTTATTTATTTATTTATTTTTTTATTTTTTATTTTTTAGATAATTTATTTACATGTAAATTTTCCCTTTCCCAGGTTCCCCTCCAAAAAACAAACAAACAAACAAACAAAAACAACAAGAACAAACTTCTTTTGCTTCCCCCCTCCCCATGCCTGCCACCCCACCCTCTCCCACTTATTGGCCCTGGAGGTCAGGTAGTAGATAGCAGAGGTAGAATGCCCAGAGGGCAGTCCCTGAGACAGCAATACATGAAGCCAAAGATTCAGTGAAGTCTCCAAGAAATCAGAGATACCTGGAATATGGGACATCATCTTGAGGAAAGCTGTGAATAGTGAGAGGAACCAGCCCAAGAGAGCGGCCATGTGGGTTGCAGGCATAGTACCTATCCATTTGTATCTTACACTCTACCATCAAGTGCTTCAAGTAGTACCCACTGTGGAGCATAGGATTCAGTGTTTGAATACCCTTTTCATACTCTTGCATTGGTCTTGTTCTCCTTCCTGTTCCCCCTTTCTTCCCTATTAAATTGGGATTGTTCACTCTGTTGCATTGTACTTGGGACGTATAAGTTTTTTGTTGACTTTCTAGTGGCTTATAGTTAAGAATTTATACTAACCCTCACAAGAGACTTTGGCCATGAACTGTTAAATAGTATTTAGCTTAAAATTTGGGGAAACTTGGAAGCAAACTAAAGGCAGTTTTCATTGTGAGTTGACTAAGACCTTCTGAGGTTAGGGAAGATTGTTATAGTTTAGATGTTGTGGAGCATCCTTCCCAAAGTTCATGTGTTGAAAGTGTGCTTCTCTGCTGATGAAGCCAATCATGAGGACTCTGGAATAATCCACTGATAGATTATTCATTTGATTTTATTTTTTTGTGTTGGAAATGATAGGAGATGGGGTAGAATTACTTAGAGGAAGTTGATCGCTGGGGATGTGTCCAGGAAAAAGATTTGTGATGTTTTCCTATATTCTAACTTAACCTCTCTGCTTCCTGGCTACCACAAAGTGAGCAACTCCTCTTCTACAGAGCTCCTGCCACCATGATCTGCTATATTGAGACACAAAGCAATAAAACCAGCCAGTGCTAAAGTTATACAAAATCATCAAAGTATATCTTCCCACTTTTATGTTGTAAATTGTTTATGCCAGGGCTTATGAAAGACTGATTAACCCAAGCATTAAACATTTACACTGTTAAAATGAAATCTCTTAAGATTTTATAGAAAGATTTGTTTCTTAAAATCTGAGTATTGGGTAGAGTGAGTTGGATAAAGTTCATAATTTGAATGTTTTCCACTTAAAGTTTGTTTTGTTTTGTTTCTGTTTTCCTATAAAAGTATTGTTTAAAATGAAATATTTTTTTCCTTCCTTTCTGCTCTTTTGCACAATAGTCATGAAATCAAATCATGATCATGTAGTAGTTATTGGTTATTTTAATAAAGAAAAAGAATAATTGGTCTTTGGGATTTTTTTAAAAAATTTATTTATTTTTATTTATATGAGTACACTGTAGCTGTCTTCAGACACAGAAGAGGGCATTGGATCCCATTACAGATGATTGTGAGCCACCATGTGGTTGCTGGGATTTGAACTCAGGACCTTTAGAAGAGTAGTCAGTGCTCTTAACCACTGAGCCATTTTTCTTTTTTTTTTTTTTTTTTTTTTTTTTTTTTTTTAAAAAGCCAATTTAATTCTGCTTAATGAATGGTTTTGGGTTGGGTCTTAGTTGATGTGAAGAGACACTGTGACCAAGACCACTCTTAAAGGAAACATTTAACTGGGGCTTGTTTATAGTTTCAGAAGCTTCATCATCATGGAGGGGAGCATGGTGCTGGAGAAGTGCCAGAAAGTTCTACATTCTGATCTGCAGGCAGCAGGAAGAGAGATTGGTATAGGCTTTTGAAACTTCAGAGCCCACTCTAATGACATCCTTCCTTCAACAAGGCCATGACTCCTAATCCTTCTCAAACAGTACCACTCCCTGGTGATTAAGCGTTCAAATATATGTGCCAGTGAGGGCTATTCTTATTCAAATCACTATAGGTTATACTATGCCTCTTTTTTTTTTTTTTTTTTTTTTTTTTTTTTGGTCTGTTTGTTTGCTTTACTTGATTGTTAATTTTTTTAGACAGAGTTGGTTTCTCTATGTAGCCTTGGCTGTTCTAAAACTTGTGTTATAGACCAGGCTGGCCTCAAACACATGAACTGTTTGTTTCTGTCTCCTGAGTGCTAGGACTAAAGGTTGTGTACTGCTACTGCCTGGCTGGTTAACATTTTCTTAATAGTGTCATCTGAAACACAAACTTTTTAATTCTAGTGAAGTGTATTTTATTTAAGTATTGTTTTGTTTTTTGTTTGTTTTTTTTTGTTTTTGTTTTTTTTTTGTTTTTGTTTTTTCAAGACTGGGTTTCTCTGTGTAGCCCTGGCTGTTCTGGAACTCACTCTGTAGACCAGGCTGGCCTCGAACTCAGAAATCCTCCTGCCTCTGCCTCCCAAGTGCTGGGATTAAAGGTGTACACCACCACTGGCTGGCATATTTAAGTATTCTTTTGCTATTTATGTTTTATATCTGAGAAAACAGTCTCCATCCTTAAGTTTGGAAGACTTAATCCCAGGTTTTTCTCTAAGACTCTTAGAATTGTGGTGCTTATATTTTTGGGTCATAATTCATTTAGAATTGATTTTCATGTATGCTGTGAAGGCAGCTAATATGCTTGGTACTGTGCCTGTACTCATAGGGCTTGGAGGCTGAGGAGGGAGAATTTTCTCAAGTTGAGAAACTGCCTGGGCTACATAATGAATTCTATACTAGCTTAGTCTGCAGTGTGAGACTTCCTGATTCAAATCCCTCCCTTCTATCCTTAAGAAAGAGTCTAAGACATTCTTTTTTGCATGTGGATATACAGTTGCCATAGTACCATCTGTTGAAAAGAGCTTCTTTCTCTATTGAGTTATTTTGTCTTTTTTGTTAAAACCAAAAACAAACAAACAAACAACCAATTGATAATTGTAATGAGAAAGCCTCAGTCTTTCTGGGCTCAATCCTGTTTGTCTTTTTACTGGTACTACATTGTCTCCATTACTTTGTCTTTGTAGTAAATTAGGAAATTGATTTATGTGAATTCTTATGTTCTTTTCAAGATTGTTGGGCTACTTCTGTGCAGACTTTGACATTAGTTTGCCAGTTCCTACAAAAGGTCACCAGGCTTCAGTAGGGGACTAGGGTGTGTGGATCTGTTTCAGAAGCATTGCATTTTAGCCGGAAGGGAATCGTAGCGCACTCTGTGAGTGGGTAGCTCTAGGATATTTTTCCACTAGCTGAGGTAGCCTTTATTTTTTTCCTATTGTGTTTGTTTTTAGAATAGAAGATTTAC
The DNA here is from genome assembly GCA_019843815.1 of Montemys delectorum. Taxonomy (NCBI): domain Eukaryota; kingdom Metazoa; phylum Chordata; class Mammalia; order Rodentia; family Muridae; genus Montemys; species Montemys delectorum. The sequence goes on from JADRCD010203300.1 coordinate 5,707, forward strand.
CATGGTATGTATTAAATTTATATTTCTCTTTTGATGTTATTTTAGTTGGAATTTAAATTAAATTTAAATGTTTACTTTTTAATTGCTGATATATAGAAATGTGCTTGATTGTATATTTTTTATCCTGGAACCTTACTGATCAGTTTACTAGTTCTAACTGGCCTTTGTGGGGGAAAGTATTGTTCATCAGTTTGTTGAAGTTCCTTTTTATTTCTAGTTTACTCATTGATTTGTAGCATTAAGTACATGATACAGATTTTGTGAAATGCCTCTTCTTTGTCTATTGATATTTTGTTCATACTCTTGATGTGGTTTGTTAATCATTTTTCAATTTTAACCCAAACTTGCATTCTTAGGATGAAGGTTACTTGTCATAGTATATTATCCTTCTTATGAATTGCTAGGTTTTGTTTGCTGGCATATTGTTGAGAGTTAATTGTAGTTCTTATTAATCCTACCAGGAGAGAGTAAGACCACCTCCACAATTTGAGCCAAATTTGGAGCAATCTTGATTTTATTGGGGTGCACCCAAGAGCTGGCCAGGGACTGCTTCCTAAATTCAGTTAAAGAGAGAAGTCCCAAATCCATTTCTTGGACCCCTTTTAAGGAGTGAAATCATGAGTAGTTTCAAATCAGGTTTGTAGAAAAAAGATAATAGGGCAGTAAACAAAATCAGTAAAATGTCAAGGACAAAAAGGCTTACTGAATAGTTTTTATGTGATTCTGGAGGTTTAGGGAGGGGATGGAAGGGTGTTCTTAGAATAAGTCAAGGTCATGGGTTGGGGCTGGCAGGCTCCTGGAAACCTACTTAAAGCAAGTAACTCAGCTCTTACAGTAAATGGAAACTTACTTTTAACAATAATGGCTCCTGCCTTCAAAATGGAATTATGCAGGTTCTTTAGCTCACTGTTAATGTCAGTATACTGGAAGTTATTCTTTATATTACAATGAACTCTTCAAATGTTTGCTGTGCATTGTAGGAAGTTTTTGGGTTAGTAATACAATTTCTTTCTTCTACATCACTTCAGATTTTTATTTCTTCTTGAGTCAGTTTCAGTAGTTTGTTCATTTTATTTAACTTATTTTTTTGGAGTAGTTTATTAATTTATAATCTTTAACTATGTAAGTTTGGCTTTCATGGTTTCTTTGGCATTTCTGTTGCAGTTTGCACTCAGCCACTGTGAGCTGACTGTCATTTCTAGAAGCTGCTGTTGTGTTCAAACTGCCTTTTCTCTTATTCTATTTCAGAAATTGCTGTTTGTTGTCAAGATAATTTTTCTTATATAGACTTGCCTGATTGTCCAAGCAGACTAAGTCTGTCTTTCCTTTGATTTTTCAGTAAATTCCTACATCTCTGCCATTTCCTTTGCTTTTTAAAGGGGTTGCTTAGGATTTTGTTCATTTCCTTGTCCCTAACGGGGACACAATTCAAATTGTTTTTTTTAGGAGTCACATGGAGAATAAGTGGGGTACATACACCTTTCCTCTGAGCTTTCTAGCCACTCTGATGACTCAGAGGCATCTGAAATCAAAATGTCTGTGTCCATTAATCCCAGATCTGGCCTCTTCTAATATGCATCACATTAAAAACAAAAAACGCCACCATTATGTTAACTAAAATCTATTGCCTTTATTGTGGTGATCTGCCTTCCTGTTCTCCCCTCACAGTCAGTATTACAGAAAAATTTGACTGATTTATCTTAATGTCTTTCAAATTAGACCTTCCTTCCCACATCAAGTAGCATCCTACTGATACTGTTGTTACTTTTTTTTTTTTTTTTAAATCAGTTCTCTCATTTTCTTAATCTTATCTTGGATAGCACTTCTTCAAGGAAACCTTCCCAGCTCACCAAAGTAAGCTTGTTGTACTGTTTGCTCTTACAGAACTGACCTTGTCTTGTAATTAACTCATTTGTGTGGTCATCAGTTAGTCTGAGCTTTTCTAATGGATTGTAAGCCCCATGAAGATAGGGGACTCTCACTACGTTCTTAACTGTGCAGTAAGTAGTGGTGTAGGAAGACTTAATGCATATTTATGGAATAACTGAAGCAGGGAAAATGAGATAATTTATGTGGAAATGCCTTTAAAATGAAAATTGCCAGAGAAACATTTGTTATTCTGATCTCTTAACATTTAAACTGATTATTTTATTGAATTAACAGGTTTGTTGGTTTGTTTGGGTGAAAAGAAATGCCAAATATTTGCATTGTTTAAGGACTAGTTCCCTTATTTTGTATTAGACATTGTTTATTGAGATTGTGGAGTTGGTGTAACAGAAACTACTGCAGGGCAAGGTCTCTCTGGAAAGTACCAGAATACCTTCTTGGTAATTATCACGTTTGGGTTAAGATTTTACTTAGCACAAAAATGGGTTGCAGAAATTATTATGTATTTTCAAGTAAAGGTGATGACTTTCTTCAAGATAGAGCAGAGATGAAATAGCTCCTACATTTGTTATTCTGAATGGAGCCTTGGGAGGAAATTCCAAGCAGCAGAATGCCACTTAACATTCTGCATGCTATTTTGCTCTTTAGTAGTGTAATTGTAAAATGAGGCAATAAAACTAGAGAGGATATAATATTTATACCTGTGCAGGCAGTTCACATGATAAAATGTCACTTGGGACTGTTTACTCCATACTGGTTATTTGGATAAGCCCCACCTGCCTGGTGACAGGAGGTGCCAAGTGTTGCATAAATCTTGGAAGAAAGGTTAGGGTTAATATAGTAAATTTTGCAGCAGGAAAGAGAATGCATCATATGTGGTAATAATAATGGCTACTCTCTAAGTATGGCTTTTGCACCAGCACTTCGCTAGGCCTCTGGGGACCAGAGGGACAGAAAAGGAGAGAATATTATGGACCTTCTTTGCATCAGTGGTCCCACTGAACACTTCATTCATAACAACTCTACCAAGTAGGTATTACTTGTGTGTGTGTGTGTGTGTGTGTGTGTGTGTGTGTGTATGCACAAGTGTATATGAACTGCTTCTTATTTTTTCTGTAAAAATATTCTGATGACCTCATTGGAGTTCTGTTATAATTATCATGTTTAAACTTCGGTGCTTTTTTTTAAGCTTGGGTTTTTTTTTTTAGACAAAAAAAAATTAATGAGAAGAGACAAAGAGACATCAAAGAGCTTTTCCCTCTGATTGCTGTGTTAGAACTTTTGCCTGAAAATAGGTTACATTCCTTCTGTTTTCAGCTGAATCCTCATTAACTTTACATTTTAATGATGTCCAGGGCAAATTACACCATTTATGGTCAGTACCTTAAAGGGATGCTTAAAGGATACTTTTTTTTTTTTAAAAAAAGAATGGTGGGTATATTTATTCCAGGAATATAAATTGATCCTGGGTTCTTAAAAATATAAATAGGGTGACAAAATGGAGTTATTTTCTATCTCCATCTATTAAAATAATACAATTCTAAAGTAATTATTTCAATCTTAAGTAGATTAACCTTTGGAACACTTACTTATAATGTTTGGGACAATTTAACTAGACCCATAGTTCTACATTTATTTTTGAAAATAGTTACAGTTTCTCATTTACTTAGATTTAAATTGAAATTTACTGCTTAGTTTCAGAAATAATTCATAGATAGTACATGCTCAATAGGAATAATGAAGATACCTTCTTCCAGTTGTGGAAAAAGCAAGGGTGATTAAAATTCTAATGTGTTGATAAATAGCATGTATTTGCACAAGAACGAGGGAATATGCTGGAGGTGGAACTCTTCATAGGCATCTACATTGTTTGATTTAGAAGAACAATATGAACTGTAGAACTAAGTTTTCATCATACGCTTTGAATGCTCAATGACTAGATGACAAATCAGAATAAAGTGCCACATTGTGTCAGATACTGTTATAGAGGGTTGTGGGTACTGGGAATCAAACTTAGGTCTCTCACATGAGTAATGAGTGTTCTTAGTTACTGAACCATTGTTCCAGCCCCTTGATAAATTTTATCATAAGTAATTGTATACATAGAGAGTGTGTATGTGTATGTGTGTGTGTATGTGTGTGTGTGTGTGTGTGTGTGTGTGTGTATATATATATATATATGTATATATATAAATAGAGAGAGAGAGAGAGAGACAGAGACAGAGACAGAGACAGACAGACAGACAGACACTGAGAGACAGAGAGTTTTAGGCAGATCCTCCTACCTCCATTGACAGTCTTAGTCTCTTCTATGAGTAAAAAAGGAATACTGTATTAAAATGAGTTCAAGGGATAGATGAGTGCTAAATTAGCCTTTGTTGACTTTTTCTACACATATAGATAGTATACATATATACACATAAATACATGTGAGTACATGTATTTGGTTGTAGATTTTTTTTCTTATTTTCTAGGCCCATTTGAGATGATGGAAAAAGTACAGAATGAAGCACTGATAATAAGTTGCCCCAAGGCAATACAGGTAGTAAGTAATGGATACATAATTTGATTCCAGGTTTTATATCATTCCTTCAAGAGAACATACCTATTTATCCAAAGATAATGACTCCATGTTATTTCTAGAATGTTCAGATTCTAGGTTGGAACAAGATTTTTTTTTCCTTTAGTTGCTTTGGTTTCAAGTGCATGTTGATCGCTTCTTGGCCTTTTGGCTAAGATCAAGTGTAAGGTGCATGTTGTAGTTCAGGTGCTGGTATTAGTGAGAGGCCTTGTGAGTTAGCTTTTGCTTAGTACTATTATTTTATTTTAAAGTGAGATTATTAATAGGGCCTACCCTAGAAGCTTGGCTTGAGGAAGGAAATAGAGTGCAGTCTTCCACCAGATCTTCTGTTTTTGTACTGCAAATTAGTTCAGATAATTGCAAAGAGGAAACTTGTCAGAAGAGTTTAGTTGGATTGATTTGTGAATTTTGCCTGCATGCCGTCACTCTGCCTGAAGTCAAAGCAGACCAAGTGTTCTTCCTGGCCATTGGAGTTAAGCAGGTTTGTAGCTTTCTTAAGTTTATCCTTCTTTTAGATGGGCTTTACTAAAAGAGGTTCTGACTGTGAGGATTGGAATAGAAGAAATATCAATAGAATGTGTTTGCAGCTTTTTTATGTAATTGAAGTAATTTTAAAGTTAGTATGTTTTTCCCCAATGTTCAGAAAAACTACTTATATATAATATTTTAATTTACATATTTTTAAAAGTTTTTCTTTTATGAGTACTTGATTGCATTTATATGAACTATGTGTGTGCTTAGTGCCTAGTTCCTGCACAGGCCGGAAGAGGTTGTTGGACTCATGGATTTTATATGAACCTCGCTATACTGTTAACCTGCTTATATTTTAGACTTGTTGATTTATCTTAGGTGTCTTATAGAATTGTACAATTGACATATGAGTGCTATGAACATAGGACCTAGGACAGAGATGGACAGATAGTACAAACTTTTGTGTAATTGTCATTAAATTTCAGGTTCAGGAAAAAGCCAAAAACAGTGTTGTACTTGAAACAACATAATTGTGTCCAAATCTAGTGAGAAATAATAATAAGTACTGAACAACTACTGTGTGTCACACAGAGTTTTTTAACCCTCAGTATTCTATGAAGTGCGTTCTGACTGCCAGTCTAACTGGTGAAGGTTCAGAAGACCACTCTTACCACACTAGGCTTGCTAGCTGAAATTCTCCCATTTTATTTCTTCTTGTTGTTGTTTTAGAAGAGTGTCTCATTTGTGACCCAGGCTAGTCTGGAACTCTCTAGCCCAGTGGTTCTCAACCTAATGCTGTGACCCTTTAATACAGTTCCTCATGTTGTAGTGATCCTCAACCATAGTTATTTTTGTTGCTAGTTCACAGCTATGATTTTGCTACTGTTACAAATCATAATGTAACTATTTGATGTTCAGGATATCTGGTATGTGACCCCTGTGAAATGGTTGGTTGTCCCCCACAGGAGTCGTGACCCATAGATTGATAACTGCTGTTCTAGACCACGGTGGCTTCAGACTTGCAGTGATACATATCCCTTCTCAGTCTCCTGAAGGCTGAGATCACAGGCATGTGCCTACATTCTTGATGTGTTGCCATGTTTATATTCTACATTCATAGCAGCTCTGAGACATTTAAAGGCAGAATATATTTTGATGGGAAGTTAATTATTCTATTTTATTGCCCTATACCTCACCTACTCTCCTTCCCCTGCCACTATAATGAGTGAAGTGTCATGGAGGGCCTCTTTTTTTTTTTTTAAGAAAGATTATTAGATCCTGACTCCCATCTTTTGTTTAAATTAAGATGAAAACTCGAAGATATCCAAGAAAAAGTATGAGAGCAATAAGTAGTTTGTGGGCAGGATCAAGATTAACTTGAATTTTGGAAGGATTCTTTTTTGATTTTCTTTTAAAATGTAGCTTTTAATTGACGGCAGACAGACAGAAATACTGTGTGCTATTTCAGTAAGTATGTATTGTGGAATGATTAGATCAGGGAGACTGACATTCATCACTTCAAATACTATTTGTTCTTCTTGGCCAGAGCTATGTAGTCCTCTGTTAGGTGTTTTTAAATATGTTATTATCTGCACCCATTCTGTACAGTACATCCTTCTTGCTTATTGCTTTTATCCCACTGAAACTTCTTGCTTTATCTTGGTCCTTACCTCCCTAATTTCTGGAACTATCAATTTACTCTGTACCCATGTGACTTTTGACTTTTTTTTTTTTTTTTTTTTTTTTTTTAGATGCAACACAAGTAAGAGCATATTTGTCTCACAATGATGGCTTATTTCACATAGTGTAGTGACTTCAAGGTTCACCCATTATCTTAGGGTTTCTATAGCTGTGAAGAGACACCACACTAAAACAAAACAAAAAAAAATCTTGTGTGAAAAACAATCCCGTATTTGGGGCTAGCTTACAAATGCAGAGGTTTAGTCCATTATTGTCCGGCTAGAAGCATGGCAGCCTGCAGGCAGACATGGTGCTGGAGAAGATGCTGAGAGCTCTGCATCCAGACTGGCGGGTGGGAAGAGAGAGAGACTCCAGGCTTTGTTTTGATTTTTTCTGAACCTCAAAACCTTCCTCCAACTTGTCCTCCAACAAAGACCACACCCACTCCAATAAGGCCACACCTCCTTTAATGCCACTCCCTATGAGCCTATGGGGCCATTTTCTTTTTTTTTTTTTTAGATAATTTCTTTATTTACATGTAAATTTTCCCTTCCCCAGGTTCCCCTCCAAAAAACAAACAAACAAACAAACAAAAACAACAAGAACAAACTTCTTTTGCTTCCCCCCTCCCCATGCCTGCCACCCCACCCTCTCCCACTTATTGGCCCTGGCATTCCCCTACACTGGGGCACAGAACCTTCACAGGGCCGAGGTCCTTTCCTCCTACTGATGATCAAATTTGCAATCCTCTACTATACACCTGCTGCCAGAACATTCAGTCCCACCCTGTATAGTCCTTGATTGGTGGTTGGGTCCCTGGGAGCTCTGAGGGTACTAGTTAGTTATTGTTGTTTGTCCTAAGGGGCTGCAAACCCTTCAGCTCCATAGAACCTTTCTCTAACTCCTTCATTGGGGACAGTGTACTCAGTTCAATGAATGGCTGTGAGCCTCTACCTCTGTATTAGTCAGGTATTGTAAGAGCCTCTCAGGAGATAGCTATATGCTTGTCCATCCTTCAGTCTCTGCTCCATAGTTAATCTCTGCCACTCTTTCTGTGTGTGTTTGGTTCCCCTTTTTAAGAAGGAATGAAATGTCCACATTTTGGTCTTCCTTCTTCTTAAGTTTCTTGTGGTTTGTGGGTCATTCTTCCTATATTCCAGACTTCTGGGCTAATAACCACTTATCAGAGAATGCATACCATGTGTGATCTTTTGTGATTGGGTTACCTCACTCAGGATGATACTCTCCAGATCCATCCATTTCCCTAAGAATTTCATAAATTCATTGTTTTTAATAGCTGAGTAGTACTCCATTGTGTAGATGTACCACACTTTCTGTATCCATTCCTCTGTTGAGGGACATCTGGGTTGTTTCCAGTTTCTGGCTATTATAAATAAGGCTGCTATGAACATGGTGGAGCATGTGTCCTTATTACATGATGGAGCATCTTGTGGGTATATGCCCAGGAGCGGTATGGCTGGGTCCTCTGGTAGAACTATGTCCAATTTCCGGAGGAACCGCCACACTGATTTCCAGAGTGGTTGTACCAGTTTGCAATCCCACCAGCAATGAAGGAGTGTTCCTCTTTCTCGACAACCTCTCCAGCATCTGCTGTCACCTGAGTCTTTTATCCTAGCCAATCTGACTGGTGTGAGGTGGAATCTCAGAGTTGTTTTGATTTGCATTCCCTGATGACACTCCAATAAGGCCACACCTCCTTTAATGCCACTCCCTATGAGCCTATGGGGCCATTTTCATTCAAACCACCACACCCATTTTATATGTCAGAGTCCCTCCCCGGCCCTTTAAAAAAAAAAAAGACTTAGCAGTATTTCATTGTATATATATATATAATACCAGGGAAATTAGGGTACCCTCTTGAGGTTCTTAGTACCATAAAACAATTTAAGGGAGGATGCAAACAGAAGCTCAAAGAAAAATTATGAGAGTTTAAAGAAGAAGCACACAGGGCAAGCCAGCTGTGAATCTCAGCAGTTACCTGGAGGAGGAGAATGAATGAGAGAAAAAAAGCTATACCATTTAAGCCAGTATAGAGGTCAGTCAGATCCATGGAACACAAGCAGCTACATGGCCGGGAGGGGAGCTTTAGAGTATACTTAGGATTTTTTTCAGCATCCAAAAGAAAGACAGAAAAAATTAAAAAGTTGTGCTTTCCTGACTCAGGGTTCAAAAGGTGGACAGACCCTCATAGTGACTCCTAAGGACTATTACTGGTGGGGTGGGAATTTTGGAAAGGAAAATACATTATCGTTAAAGAAAGATATTTTTGCTTTGCACCTTCCTGGGGTGATCCCTTGGCCAGGTGATTTGATTGACTGGGTGTAACTGGAGTGTCAGATCTCTAACTTAGGCCAGAGATTCTATTTTCTTTAGCAGACATTTCCCTTAACTTCTAGCATATAAAGTCCATATTTTAAGATCCATTTCTCCCTCAGTGGGCACTTCATTTGTTTTAGCATCTTGGTTATTGTGAATACCTGTGACAAACATGGGAATGCAGGCCGACCTCCCTTCCACCCTCTCTTTCTTTGACCTGCTGGTCTCAGACTTGTGAAGATCTTCTTGCCTCAGCCTCTCAAACACTGAGATTGTTAATTGTGCACTACCATGCCTGGCTGCAAACATCTTTTAAAGATTCCTTTGGCTATATACCTCAACGTGGGATTACTAGATCATATGGTAGCTACTTTGTTTTTCTGAGGAACATTTGTGTTGTTTTCTAAAATGGCTGTCCTAATTTGCAGTTCACCAACAGCTTGCTAGGGTTCTCTTTTCCTCCTTTAACTTTGAGTTTGTGTTGAATTTGTGTGTTGTGGGGGTGGTGAGGGTGCTTGGCCTTACAAAGCCGCCTTCAAGGTGAAGCAGATGCCCTCCTCCCATCACTGTGCTTGTGGAATCAGAGCTTTCTTTTATCATTTCGTTGCCACATGTATATGTGGAAAATCAGTTGCATTGTAAAAATTCTTACTTCCTGGAAACCAGAAATCCATTCAGCAGTGTCCCTGCCCTGACACTTCCTTTTCGTTATTTCTAAATGGCAGCGTGGTTCCTGGGGCATTCCAGGCATTCATCTGGCTAGGATTCCTGTTTCACATTTTCTGTTTGCTGTGTTTTCTCCTGTCTTATTTTATTTCTTTGTCCTGATTAGTTCACAGAGTATAATGGCAGGGACATTTGTGCTTTTTTTTTTTTTTTTTT
>JADRCD010203302.1:0-26912 GCA_019843815.1 Montemys delectorum
TGTATGTGTGTGTGCCTGTATGTGAGTGTGTGTACATGTGCTGTGTAGGTTTATGAGTGAGTATGAGTAGGTGTGAATACATCTGACAGGCCTGATATGTCAGAAAGGACAGAGCTTTCTAAGGACCATCGTAACCATCTCTGTTAGTTAATTTATAAGCTGGTGTGACTTGACAGAAGTAGCTTTTGGAGGGGGGAGGTGTTTTGACTTGCAGTTTGAGAAGGGGAAGGGGGAGGAGAGGTGACGGGACTGAAGAGAAGGGGAGGGAGGGGGAGGGAGGGGGACGGAGTGAGGAAGTCTACAGGGGAAGACACGGTGGTGGCCAGAGTGTGAGGCAGCTGGCACCCACAGTCAGGGAGCTGAGGGAGATGGATGCTGGCGCTCAGCTCACATTTTCATTTTTGTTCAGCCTAGGCTCCCAGCCCAGGGGATGGGGCCGCCCACAATAACATCTGGTCTTAAGACTTCAATCAACTTAACATTAAAAAAAAAAAAAAAGTCCCTCCCAGATGCACCCAGGGTTTTTCCCATGATGACTCTCATTCCTGTCAAGATTACATCAGCCCCCAAGCAGCTTCGGAATGAGGAGGGCTCCATGGTCAATTTGGACTACAGGAAACTGGGAACCCAGGACACTGGGTGCTGATTAATCTCATCCTGACTGAGGGTCAAGCTCCAGCAGGTGCCTGTGATATGGGTGTGGTTTCTCTGTTTCCAAGGAAACTCACCAGAAAATAGCCTGGACCTCATCTAAGAGGGAGCAGAGGTTCTGGATCCCACACAGGGGGCCTTCGGGCAAATGCTGGAAAGCATCTTCCAAGTGTCAACATGGGGACACAGAGATGCTGAGATCCCATGACCAGGAGCCCAAGGAGCTGTGCTGGTGTTCTGAATGGGTGGGACAATGGGTGAGAAATGAAGGCCTGATCGCACTGTGCCCTAGTGGCCGCATGGTTCTTGGCTGACAGAACAGGGGAGACAGGGTAGCTGTGAGTCTAAAAGCTTTCTAAAAACAATGGCACCGAGAAGAATAATATGACTGGAAGATGGGAAGAGGGACAGATGGAGGGAAGGGTGTGGGGAAGGGAAGGGGAGGGAAAGATGAAAGGACAAAGCTAAGAAGGGAAAAGAGAGAGGGAGGAAGATGAACCATATGAAAGATGGGAGGGAGGGAGGGAGAGAGGGAAAAAAGGAAAGAACAAAGCTAAGAAGGGAAAAGAGAGAAAGGAAGACCAACAGTATGAGAGATGGGGAAGGGAGTGGAGGGATGGGAGGAAGAGAGAGAGGGAGGTGGAGTAGAGGGGGGGGAAGGGGGGGGGGGGAGGAGCAGGAGAGGGAGGGAAGAAGGAGGAGGGAGAGGGAAGCCCAGCATGTTAACACTGACTGCATTTCTCACTACATAACTTCCATGCGCGCTTGAAACAATGTTTGGAGGTCAGAAAAAGTCAGAGGCTAAGAGTCATATGCTCCTCACAAAAACCGAGTTCTTATCCTGACATGGGGGCGGGCGGGGGGGGGGGGGGGGGGAGGTACTACTGAGAGCATAGCATCTGGAGCCAAATGCAGCTGTGGTAAGCTGAAGCCAGCAGATTAGGGTCAAGGACCATGCCTAGTAACGCTTAAGGTGCAGGCTCTGTGCTAGGAATCCCCCAACCTGGCCCAGCTACAGAAGGGAGACCTTCAGACCTCGGACTCACTAATGATGCCAAAAGCAGTTTGAGGGCCATGACACAAAGAAGTCTGTTGGCTGTACTGGGGGAGAGCCTGCCAGGTGGATGCAGACAGCGGCACAGGCCCCAAATGTTTCTGGGATGTCTGTGGTCAGGTGGAAGTTTGTCACCCATCCCTGAAGCCCCAGTGTGGTGTTTCTGTGGTCACAAACCATTCTTCCAGAATCAGTCTCCAGTGATAAATGAGGAGAAATCATTTGCTGGGGGGGGGGGGGAGGTGCTCAGTATCTTCTGCTGTAAGATTGATGGGGGCAGGGCAGGGAAGATATCAGGAAAACATGAAAGGGAGAGCAGAGAGGATCTGACAAGCCTCCATCTGGCTGGCAACACCTTCGCGTGTCGCCTTCAGGCTGGGCCTCACTGCAGGCCTCCCGGGAATGCGGAGCTTGGAGGCACAGGTCTGTCATCTCCCCTAGCTGACAGGGTAAGGCAGCAAGATTTAAAGTTCTAGTCCAGCCTGGGCAACTTAGTGAGACCCAGTCTCAGAATTAAAGCGAAGAAGAGGTTGGGGATCTGACCCAGGGGCAGAGCGTTTACCGAGCACGTACGAGGCAATGGATTCCATTTCTGGTACTGCTGAAGGTGAAGAGGTGACCAGAGCCAGCATCTCAATTTCTCAGGAGCGGGTGGCTGCTGTCCTATGTCCTCTTTGTTAATCACCATCTCGACCTCCTGCTCAGACCCTGGAAATGTTGCTGATCCACAGCCGTGCCAGCCCCTGCGGGCTCAGCACTGGGAAGAAAGCTATGCTCTAGCCACACACTCCAGGCTTGCAGCTGAAGGGTGGGCAGCTGGCCCAAACACACCATCCTGAGGAAGCTGCAGCCTCACACAGATCCAGTGGGGCCCATCCTGTGGTCCTAGCCATACCCATGCGACAAGACTTTCTCCCAGAGCTCAGAAATGCTCGTCAGACCAAGGCCAAGGGCAGAAACTTGCTGAGCCTCGGTGGCTTAATGGAGAGGGGACTGGTCAGTCTGCTGCTTCCCACCCCAGAGCATTTCAGGAGCAGACTAGGCAACCAGCAAAGCTCTCAAGATGGTGCAGAACCCAAGAGACCAGACATGCTGCAGGGGGCTGACCCTTTCCCTAGTCCTGGCTTCGCTCAGCTGCAGCCAAGCAAGGAGAATGGCAACTAGAAAATGGGGCTCATGAGGAGAAGGCTCATAAGCAAGGCTGGGCCATCTGCCTGACTGCTTGCTCGGACACTCTTGAGGCTCCACATTTCCCTGTCTTTCCAACAGCTAGGGGGAGAGGGGTCCGAGAAGCAACCCTGATCGTCCAGCTCCAGATTTGACTGCAAGGCGGCACGGGTCACTAAATACCTCACCTGAGTTTTTATATTTTTCTCCCACAATGCTCAGCAAGCTCAGGGGCCACAGTTGATAGGGCAGCAGGTGCCCTACCCTCCCACCCCTGTGTCTAGAGCATCTGTGTCCAGGTGTCCAGTGAGCATCCAGCACTCACAGGTTCCTTATTGTTGCTTCTGACTGGGGTATTGGGTTCAACAGAGAAAGGCCCCACAGCTATCCAAAGATCTGCCCTGCCACAGACCTGGACTGTGGGTTAGAGACTCAGCTAAAGAGTAGCCATTCAACAGGAACCTGGGTCTCCTTAGGCACAGGCCTTTTGGTGAAGGGCTGTGACACTGACTCTGTCCCAAGGGAACCTGGCAAAGTCCAGCTCTGCCAAGGATCCACAGATAGAATCAGAGGGTCAAGAGGTTCAAGACCACAGACTCCTGATGGCTTGGCTTCCAAATTCATCTATTTCCTTCATCAGTTCACTCATTGATTCAAAAATTTGTTCTTTTAGTCAACAAACATGTCACAGGGTCCTCTGGGCCAAATTTGGTTCTGAAAGGGGCAGAAATCCACTGTGTCTTGGAAGCCAATCCAGGCCTGGACTTGGTGGGACTGTAATTTCAAGAGAGAAAGAAATTGGGTGTGAGCAGGTGGGTAGGTGCATATGTGGGTGATGGATGGAGGGGTGGAGTGACGGGTGGTTAGACAGATGATGGATGTGTGGACAGACTGATGATGGATGGATAATGGTTGAGTGGAAGGGTAGGTGGACGGGTGAATGAAGGGATAGACAGATGATTGATTGGTGAACAGACAGGTGGACAGATGGATGGATGGTTGAATAGGTGGATGGGTGGATGGATGAATGGGTAGGTGGATGGATGGATGGATGGATGGATGGATGGATGGTTGGATGGGTGGATGATGGATGGGTAGGTGGATGGGTGAATGGATGAATGGAGGGAGGGGTGAATGGATGGATGGATGGACGGATAATGAATGGAGGGGGGAGGGATAGATGAAGGGAAGGATGGGTGGGTGGATGGAGGGATGGACAGAGGAACAGACAGACAGACAGATGGACAGAATGATGGTTGGAGAGGGGAGGGGTGGATGAATGGGTAGATGGATGGGTGAATGATGGATGGATGGATGGAGGGATAGATGGATGGAGGGAGAAAGGAAGGGATAGATAGACAGGTAGGCAGATGGATAGATGATGGATGGGTGGGTGGAGTGAAGATGGCATTCATTTTCCTGTGTTTGTATAATCTACACAATAATCTCTCTATGTCTGTCTGTCTCTCCTTCCCTCTCTCTGCCTCTGTGCGTCTGTCTCTCTGTCTCTGTCTGTTTCTCTCTCTCTCTCTCTCTCTCTCTCTCTCTCTCTCTCTCTCTCTCTCTCTCTCTCCTACAGATGACCCAGAGGGTAAAGCACTCCCTGGGCTCCTGCCAGAGGCTCAGCATTTCACTGGGTCCTGGGAGTTGCAACCAGCCATTGGTATCAGGCTCCCGTTCTTTCTCCTCACCCAGTTCTGTGATAACCACCAATACCAACACCACTATCAACACCAGTACACCAGTATCATCAACACCACCAAGAGCACCCTCACCATGAATATGACGTCAACGTAATTAATGTCAATATCAACACCAGCACCACCATCATTAATAACATCATCAACAACAAAACCAACAATGCCATGATATCTAATCATGCTATCAACTTAACACACCTAGGAAGCAGGAAGTTCACCTGAGGAATCTCCTCTATCAGGGTGGCCTGTGGGCAGGTCCATGGGTCATTTTCCTGATAACAAATTGATGTGGGAGGGTCTAGCCCACTGTGAACTATTCCATCCCTAGGCAGCTGAGTCTGGGCTGTGTAAGAAAGGTACCTGAATGTGAAGCTAAGTCGGAACCAGTAAGCAGTGATTCCTGGTGGTTTCTGCTCCAAGCTCCTGCCTTGTGTTTCTACTTCGACTTCCCACAATGATGGACTGTGTAACCTAGAATTATAAGATGAAATAAATCCTTCCTCCCCAAGTTGCTTTTAGTCCAAGTGTTTTACCACAACAACGTGAAAAATAGGGGGGAAATACCATTACCATCAAAACCAACATGGCCAACACCACTATCGGCCACCACAACCCAACAACACCAACATTGCCATCAACACTTCCATGGCTGCTGGTGCCAACACTGCCTGTCACCATCACCACTACAGAGAGGCTGTGGCCTCTCTGACTCACTCCACACTGGGCAAGGCAGCAGGTTTTCAGCCTTGTGTTCCATTTTACAAGCAGCTTCCCCTCCCCTGTTTTGAAGATGGAGGATGACTTTGTACCTGGGCAGGCATGGGAACACCACCATCTGCCTCACGTCACCCAGCATTGCACAGACTGACAAGTGGCTCATTCTGGGAGAAGAAAGGGATCGACCCTACAAGTTTCCTCAGGTGAATTGAGACTGAAAAAGATAGAGAGATGATTTTAAAACCATATCAGGCAAAAACAGACTCTGTGGGAAGTGGAGGAAGCCACTCATGAATGAAGTCCCAAGTGGGTGTGTGCCTTTGACACGGGGCACTTCCATGTCTACTCCAGTGCCTCATCCCATAGGAATGGCAAAGTCTACCTCCGGAGACCAAGTGTGATTGTTGACAGTGCACAGAAAATGCCCAGCAGAGCTTTCTCCCCCTGGATGCCTATAGCCTGAAAACTGTCCCCAACAGACTGTGCCTACTGAGACTATCTAAACCAGCCTCCTCCAGCCAGCTGCACACCATAAACCCGCCCCCCCCCATTCAGCTGTATTCAATAACCCTGCCTCTCTGTTCAACTCTATAGAATAAACACGCCAAGCTTCCTGGGTGCTGTGGTTTCTCCATCCGGGATTCCTTTCTGCCCAGTTCCAGCTTTTTGTGTGTGTTAATGGGCTTTCTTCATTCTCTTGCTGCCCCAGTCAAGTTGGTCACTGGAACCACATTAGGATGAAGCAAGACTTGAAAACCTATTGGACACTTCAGACCAAGGAAATGATGTAACCCCCGCCCACCCAGACTCCACAAATAAGTAGACACTCAGCCCTGAGATGTTGAAGACCCAACAGACTCGTGATCTGACCACATCATGTATGTCAGGAACCAACAGGCAGAGGACTCCTGACTATCTCAGGGGCCCCAGTCCATCTTGGTCGACTACTGATATAGTCTACCCCACTCATCACCTGCCTGTCTACCGTTCACACTTATGACCCTGCCACTCATCCATCCACCCATCTGTTGTCCTGGGCCCAGTCCTGACCTCCTGGCCTCCCTGCTGCAGCTCAGCTCTGACTCTGCAGCCACAGTAGCTTCATAGCTGTTTCTCCATTATCTTATCAAGACAGAGACTCCCAACCCTGTAGGTTTCCCAGCGTAACCTCTCAGGCCTCTTGAATCCCTTGAGACCCCTTGAGACCCCTTGAGACCCCTTGAGACCCCTTGAGACCCCTTGAGACCCCTTGTCTCTTCAGCCTTTAAAGCTATCACACAGCTTACATATGGATGCATGTATAGATAGGTAGATACATGATGGAAAGATGGCTGATTGATAGGAGATAGACATCTTTACTGTGTAATGTACAATGTGCAAGCTTAGAATTAGCATTAGTAACTAAGATTGGAACAAAAGAGTATGTGCTTGCCTCAGCCGAGGCCATCAAGCCAAGCAGGGTTATCTAGAAAATTGTTATTTGGTAAACTCTGTCATTTGTGGAAAGCCACAAGCTTGTTTGTCTGTGTTTTTGACATGTGCATGCATGACAGCAGACCTCAGCTGTCAAGGCCCTGAGATGCCCAGCCCGTGTCACTGAAGCTGTTGCTCCCCCAACACACTCCAGGCAGGGCCACGATCACTAGGCCACAGGGGAAAACACTCGCCTTGGTTGAGAACCCCGCCAAGACTCCACAGGAACTGAGCAGAGGGTCTGGACTCTGCTCCCTGGAGCCCGGATCACCCTGCCCCACAGCGCACTCTCCCCTGTGATTTGTGTTCCTCGTCTGACTCTACTGTCCCCTCTGGCCTCAGTTCCCCTACGTGTGCCAAACAAACACCTATGTCAATAGCTGTGAGTCTCACTCAAAGATGATGTTTGCCTCAGGAGCATTTCTGGTCTTTCTTTAGAGGGGTCCATCTGCCATCTGGAGGGAGTGAGGCTGCTTGCACTGTCTCTCCGGCAGCACACAGGATGCCCCCTATGAAGAACGGGGGCCAGACTCCCAAGCCAAGGAAAGAACCTAAAGATGTTGGAGCACATCACAACCCTGGCACAAACCTATCACAATCCCTAAAAGGGCAAAATTAAAACCCTTCCTCTGTGTTCCCCCAGAACATGCTCTGTTGCCTCCTTGGAGCTGGGGCAGGGGCATTTCATGAATGGTCAAGTTCCAGGGTGCAGACCCCCAATTTCTGACCATTGAACCACTCTCCTCTCCTCTGCAGATAACACCTTCTTTCTATTTTGGTGGGTTTTTTTGTTTGTTTGTTCTATTTAGTTTTTTTTTTTTTCCTTCTCCTGCTGCCCGTAGATGGGAGCTGGGTGAATGCTGGCATGGGTTGTAAGGGTGTCTTTATAAAGGGTCACACGAGATTCCTTACCATGCTGGAGCTCGGTGATGGATCAAGTTACCGATTCCCTTAATTGCATGTCTGGGCTAAAAACAGACTCTCTTAGTTTTCCTAAGAAGTTACATTCTTAATGACATTAAAACATTGCGGTGAGTGAAGCAAAATGCTAACTGACGGATTTAGGGCCTGAATCAGTGTGCTGAGTGTTTACCTAAACTTGTTTACCCCCGCTGGGTCACTAGTCTCCAAGGTTCTGCCAAAACCCAGGGAGGAACAGTGGTGTCAGATTCGGGACCTGGAGAAGGCTCAAGAATGTCTTTCGATTTCTTAGCCCCGGACAGAGCAGACGCTGCAATCATGCTGTAACCGAAGAATGACTGCGTGCACCAGGCCTGCGCCGCCGATTCATCACCCTGGATTTCTGCAGAGACCTGGGAGAGTAGAGATGCCATGGGGAGAGGAGGGAAACCTCTTGGCTTTGTGTCCTGTGGCCCTTTCCAAATCGTAGACAAGTAAGAGCAGAGACAACTTTGAAAAGGCACTCTCGAGATGCTAGGTTCAAAGGGGGCATGCTCTGTGGAAGCTTCCTGAATTCTCCCCATCCAGGAAGCAAGAACAGCACATTGGCCAGCCCATTTAGACCCTAAGGCCCCCAAAATGCAGGGTAACTTGAAGAGGACATAGCTTTGAGCAGAGACACCAGGATTCAGTGCTCTTCAGACCAGCCAAGAGCTCTGACGTCAGACAGTGTGCTCCCAGCCTGGAATCTAAGGTGAGGTTCTAGGAAATAGCTCTCTGGCAACAGAAAGCCCCAACCTGAGTCCCAGCTGTCAAGGTCAGTATCACACACATATCCCTGACCCGAATGAGCTGGCATGATAGTTTTACCAGGCATCCATCCCCTAGTGGTTCTGATCTCCATTCCTTGCCCTAATCTCCCAGCCCCACGGATGGAAGGGTCCATGGTTTATATGCTGATCAATCACATTTATTGTAGATAATGGTGGCCAGAGAGATGGCTTAGTGGGCAAAGTGCTTGCCTCCAGGACTGAATTCCATCCCCAGAACCTCCCCCAAAAAGCCCGGCGTGGTGAGATATTCTTGTAACACAGGCCCAGACTAGGGAGATGCCTGTCTTTAAAAGGGGTGGTAGACTCCAGAGGATGGCACCTGCATTTGACCTCTGACCTTCCTGTGCACATGCACACATGCGTCATAACAGCAGCAACACACAGTCCCACACCTGCAGATAATCTAAAACAAGAAAATAGGCAACATGTTGTCAAAACCACACAGTACTTCAGACCCAACTCCACAGACATTTGGCAGTTATCGTTCCTGCACAGGGTCTGTCTCACCATGAAGGCTTGGCTGCCTTGGTACTTACTGTGTAGTCCAGGCTAGCCTTGAGTTTGGATCAGTTCTCCTGCCTCAGCTTCCCAAATGCTGATATTACAGTCAGGTGCCACTACATCCAGGTTGGCCTCATGTACACTTTATCTAAAAATCAGCAAATGCCACACACAGGCAGCTGGGGGTTCTGGTTTCTGCTGCTCACTCTGAATAGTGCACCCAGAACTGTAGCTACTGATGGGCAGAAGGAAGGATGAGGGTCAGGTAGGTGATGAATGATGGGTACCTGAGCGCTGCTACACAGATCTTTTAAGTTTAGTTATTAGTTAGTTAGTGAGTGGATGAATAAGTTGATTAGTTAGTTAGTTGTAAGGGTGTTCCATGGCACACATATGTGAAGGTTACAGGGCAATTGGAAGGTGAGATCGGATCCTGGTTTTGAACTCAGGACCTCAGGCTTGGCAGCAAGTCCCTAAACCGCGCTGTGCAACTCTTTAAACTTTCTGCATGGTTACGAATTTTCTCTGAAAATATTCCAGAATGGAGAATGCAGGTCCTTGATACATACTCAAAAGCTACAATGTCCACTCACCAGCTGCCAAAGTCTTGCAACAGCCCTTCCCGGCAGCGTCCCCCATCTTCTCCGATGCCTCCCCTGGGCTGCATCCCGAGCATGCGCACTGCCGTGATGATGAGACGGACTAAGGATCGCTTAGAGCTTGCCACATGTCAGGGGCTCTCCTAAAAGCACACACTCAGAAAACACTTCCATAATCTATAGGTTAGTGTGTGTCCTCAGCAGGGCAGTGATGCTGTTAGCCATTTTACAGATGACCAAGGTGAGGCTTGAAGAAAGCTATGAGGTGGTTCGTCCAATGTTACACAGCAGCTCTGCTCAGGGTGGGGGGCGCACCCAGTGGGGGTGCTCACTCAGCTCAGGAGACTCAGAGTTCCTCGATTCGCAGCATCTCCGCATTCAGGAGGCACATGACTCCCCATCCGTTTCCTCACTTGAATCCTGGGCCTCCAGCTTCTTCCTTTTCCTGGCAGCATTGCTTTCCGCTTCCCACAACTCTCTCGGCCCATCCCCCACTAAGCTCTCACCGTTAAAATACCCTCTGTGCTGAGTGAGAACCTCGAAGGCACCGGTTGAACCCTTGGAGAAAAGTGTGGTGGGGGCAGGGCTTGAGACTGGTCAAACGGGCGCATCGTGCTCAGAATTTCTTCTGAGTGATCCACGGGAGAACTCTCTAGGGTTTTCAGTGAGGGTAGGCTGGAAGACAGTAGCCACTAAAATCTTACAAAGATGTATTCGAGAAAGAGACCAGAAGGAGAGAGGGAGGGAGGATGCTGGGTAAAAAAGCAGCTTGGATCTCATTAGCCTCAACTGCTATTGGAACACTTCCCCAAAGTCCTAGAAAGGGAAGATGCTGAAGGTGGGCAGGGGAATGCCAGGCAGAATGTGCCTAAGTGTGTGTATTCCCATACGTGTGCAAACATATATGCAGGCACACACTCAAGGGCATGTGTGTGTGCGAAACTCCTCGTTTGTGTGCACATGTATGCGTGTGTGTACAATGTTCTCATATGTATGTGGGTGTATGTGTGTAAAAATGTTCTCATATTTATGTGTGTGTGTGCATGTGTGTACACATGTTCTCATATTTATGTGTGTGCATGTATATAAAGATATTCTCACATGTCTGTGTGTGTGCATGCGCAGGTGTGCATCTAGGTTTTGACTCACAGTATCTAGCAGAGAGTAAACACTAAAGACACACAACGTGTGATCCCTGTGTAGATTGCACCAGGACCCTGTGATAACGGAGTGGGGGGCTCCTGGCACTATGGTATGGGCTCAGGAAGATCATGGAGTGGCAACCAGGCTGGCGGTCTCCTCCCCCATGCCTACTGTGTCACTTACAGGTATTTACAGAGGCAGCAGCTCAGCTGCATCTTCCCTGACTTAACACATTTGCAACAGAGGGTTGTAAACCTTCCCATTGAAATCTGCCGGAG
The DNA here is from genome assembly GCA_019843815.1 of Montemys delectorum. Taxonomy (NCBI): domain Eukaryota; kingdom Metazoa; phylum Chordata; class Mammalia; order Rodentia; family Muridae; genus Montemys; species Montemys delectorum. The sequence goes on from JADRCD010203302.1 coordinate 11,017, forward strand.
AGCTGCCTTCCTAGGGAGCCGCCAGGCTCTTGGGACACTGAGGCAAATCCTCAGCCTGCCTTATGAGGGGTGACAGTTGGCAAAGCTACAAAGGCCCAGTCTGAGTTATTGGGGGTGAAGGGGGTGCACACATGTATGCTGAGAGTGTGTGGGCACGTGTTGTGTGTATGTGTGTTGAAATTACAAACTTCCCCAGGCTAACGTGATATGCAGAGCTGGCCTGCCCACCGCTGTGGGTGGTCCTCCTTGGGCCCTCTGGAGGGGGATCGGATGGAGCGGGACATGAGTTTAGCAACATTTCCAATGGGGTAATGACAGCAGTAATAATGGCTGTCCCGCTTGGGAAGAGGAAATCAAAAAAGCCTACACGGGACAAAAATAAACAAGCGCGTAAAGTCAGCTCAGGAGGCTGGCCAGTTCTGAACTTGGAGGACATCAAAGCAGGACTGGTTATCGGGCATCCCAGGCTCCAGGCTCCATCGAGCCCTGGCTCTCACTTTTATCAGCCTTGTGGTTGTGGCCAGAGCCTCGCAGCAGCACAGCTGTGGCTGCCCCACAGAATCCTGTTTCAGGGGAAGCTCAGACTGCAGTAGATTGATGGAGAAAGACCTTAAGATGACCCAGAGTATCGCGGAGACAACAGAAACACCTACATTTAGATTTAAAATTCCGAACCATAGAAAGCAGGCTGAGGTCGGAAAGCATCCAGGATGGAGCCTGGCCACTGGGAAAGGACATGCATCCTCCAGCAGCTTGTCCTGGCAGGGGCTTCGTGGCCCTGAGCCAGTGACCTCATCTCCTGTTCAGAGGGGTGAATTATACCCAGTGTTCAGGCAGTCCGTGTGCCATGTGTGCCCAGCTTCTGCTATGCCTGGGCATGGCATGGGGTTTCAGAAATAAGGTGTTGATGAAATCTGGCCCCCAGATGGGCTCAGAGAGTTGGCTCAGCAGTAGGAGTCACAGGCCGTACAGGAAATGGACATCCCTGGAAATCCTCATGGTAAGCAGAATGAGCCAGACTCAGGAAGACGACAAGATTTTTCTCTCACACAAAAGCTAGAACTGAATGTGCAGGACATGGAGTTAGGAGGACCATTCGAGGAGAGGAGAGAGGTGCAGGGGAGGGAAAGAAAGGCCAACACCTGGGCCTGGAGAGCTGGCTCAGTGGTTAAGGACAATGCTGCCTCTGCTGTTCCCATCATCCCCCAGGGTGGCTTACAGCAGCCTGTAACTCCAGCTTCAGGGGATCTTGTGCCCTCTTCTGGTTGTCTTGGGCACTGCACCCAGGTCCACGCACATCAGAACAAGCAGATACAGTCTTACAAGACCAGCAAGTAATGATTGATTCCTCTCACATAGTATATGTTTGTATATTGTTTAAGATGGATGGATGGATGGATGGATGGACGGACGGATGGACGGACGGACGGACGGACGGACAGAAGGACGGACCGACAGACAGACAGATGGACGGGTGGATGGATGGATAAATATTTTGGGAGTAAGGACCCTTGGGGAGAAGAAAAGAGAATAAGAGAGGGTTAGGGGTGACTGGCATCCATATATAAAAATGTCATAATAAACTCTTTTATATACTAGAAAAATTAATAAATTTTTAAGCAAGCCAGGAAGGGGAACCATGCATGGTGGTGGGGGTGTCACTGTGGTGACCGGCTGTTTTGACTGTGACTGTTGTTGTCACAGAAGTCTACACATGTCATAGTGGTTAAAAAAAAAAACAAAATATGGACATTGGGGGCTGTTTGTATGCCATCTCAAAGTTAATAACTCACTGTCAAGTAAAACTCAGGACTGGACCATCATATAAAGTGTCTGACACATCACATCCCCCAGTTCCTTCTCACGGTCATAGATACAAGATGAAGGAAGACCGACCAACAAGACTCTGCCCCACTGTGCTGAGGTCCTGGTGGGATCTAAGGGAGCTGCACTGGGCGCACGGGTGCAGAGGCATACAGTGGAGGCTGCTGTGTTTGTTTCCCAGGTCTGACCAGGAGCGGCCGCCTGAAGCGCAGTGCTGTGCCCCCTGGAGATGCTCTGGAGATCCACTTCAGCCTCTTGGTAGCCCAGGAGTCCCTTGGCTTACAGCCACATCACGCAGCTCTTGGTTTCCATTTCCACACAGCTTTTTCTTGTCTCTGTGCTCTCTCCACTCCTCTTTTAGGACAACACTCGGTGTCCTTAATCTTGGATGGACTTGACTGATGAAAGCAGGCAGAGGAAGGTGCATACATCTTCAGTCTCAGCCCTTAGAGACTGAGGACACAGAGGCAGGAAGATCTCTGTGAGTCCAGGCCAATAAGGCGACAGAGTGAGACCCTGTCTCAATGATGATGATGGTGGTGGTGGTGGTGGTGATGATGGTGATGGTGGTGGTGATGATGATGATGATGGTGATGATGATGATGATGATGATGATGATGATGATGATGATGATGATAATCCACTTCTGCAAAACCCCTTTTTCTCATAAGCCCATCTCCAAGTCACAAGGTTGGATGTGGGCATGTCTGAGTACAGAGGCCATTTCCAGAGAGGTTTAACTGAGTGAGCAGCATTCGTTCCCACTGTGGGCAGCACCATTCCCTAGGCTGGGGTTTTGGACTGAATTTAAAAAGGAGGATGTGAGCTGAGAGCCAGCGTTTTTCTCTCTGCTTCCTGACTGTGGATGCCTCATGACCACCCGCCTCATACTCCTGACACCATGCCTACACCGTCATGATGGACTGTACCCTTGATCGGCAAGCCAATTAAACTCTTCCTTCCTAAAATGCTTTTGTCAGGCTTTGGTCACAGCAACAAGAAAGTATAACACAGGTGCCATTAGCCCACTTCACAGAGAAGGAAACTAAGGCCACCCAGAAACTGATCAAGGGACGCGTCCAAGATTACACAGCCAGCAAGTGGCACCGCTGGAATTTGAAGACACCCCAAGGTCTCAGAATGCAGACTCAGTCCACTCCAAGGAAAGCCAGAATCCCACAGTGAACATCCGCATGGGGGCGTGGGGCAGCCAGGTGTCTTGAAAATGATGTGGACATGAACTTCCTGAGCCCCTCTCTCCACACACCGGTGTCAGGGCTCTCGGACCAAAGACACAGTTACCAACCAAGACGCAGCCGCGAGGCTCTTGGCCTCCTCCCTTTGAGCTAGCTGCCAACCTGGTGGGATTTCTCCATCCAGGCTCAGCAGTGCTGGGTGCACAGACAAGCCTTTGGTGGACCTGCTCCACCGCAGACTGACTGTGCAGGTCTGGGCCTCCCAGGGAGCCCGATGCAGCTGGCAAGGGACCTCATATCCAGGGACGAAGGATTGGGGATCAGCTTCCCACCCCGGCTGCTTCCCAGACACAGACAGTCTACCACCACCCAGACGGTGGACTCCGAGTGACCCATGAGGCCCAGAGATGAGCACCAGAGGAACCAGCCCCGCCATCCTGTGCCACCGTCACCTGCCCTGAGCCTTGGGTTTGCATCTGTAAACTAGGGAAGGCCGCTGGGAGGACCAACGATATTCATCAACGCGCCTGCGCACCACAGGCCTGTCCGTTCCCTACTCCATTACTGGATAATAAACAGTGCTCATCACTGTCTTGGTGAAGAAAAGGGTTCAGTGGAGAGACGGGGAGACGTGGGCGCCTTAAGCAGAAGCTTAGGCAGCAAAGCAAAGAGAGACTGGAGCAGGAGGACCAGAAGGCGGAAGCAGCCAGGGGGGGTCCTGCCTGTGCATTTTCGTAAATATCTATGAGGTGTTTGGTATATTAATAGGGTGACCTCCCTCTCTCTTCATTTCTCTCCATCTTTCCTCTCCCTCCCTGAAATCGTGGTGGATGGGGTTTCCATTGTAGGGTTTTTCTTCCTGAGATCCTCTAAGGAAGCCCACGGAGGAGCGAGGGAGGTCCGAACCACAGTGTCTTGTCAGTGCCCCACACCTAGTGATTGCGACAGTGCGCGGGGCCTCCGTTTCTGGGTGAGAAACTATCTTTCTGCAGCTTCAAGAACAGTTATCCACAAAGTGGCTTTTTAAGCATCTTAGGACGAAATCCCCAACATCCAGCTGTGGCATCCTTGGCTTGCTGCCTGAGCAGGAGAAAAGGCTGCTTAGGTTGGATGCAATCCCTCTGCTTCCTCACAGCTGTCTCCCTGACCACCTTCCGGAGACCATGCACCACCCTATGAAGAGCCCATGCATGGTGCCCAGCGGTGGACAGGGCTTGGGGATGACTGGAGGAGAGCAGGCTCTGAGGCCATTTGCATCCTAGCTTCTTGCTGGTGCCCATGGGGCTTCCTGTGAACAGCAGGGACTGGAAGAGCCTTATGTACTTTTTTCACATGGATTGACTGATTGATGACTGATTGCCGGGTATGTGGTGTGCTTGCAGGAGGCACAGGGCAGCTAACAGGGAATCGTTTCTCTCCTTCCACCATGGGGGTACTGGGAATAGAACTCAGATCACCAAGCTCCTTTACCTCTGAGCCATCTCACTGACCCATTCTGCTCTTTCTATTTCCTTTTTTTTTTTTTTTTTTTTTTTGAAAACATGGTTTGAAATGACATGCACATCTTGATGTATGCCCTTAAGGGGCAGCCCCACCATGTCCATACAATAGCTCACACCTTCTGTGGGGCTGGGACATTGTCCTTCTTGTCTTCTTTAATTTCACAGCAACCTGGTAAGCTGACACACTCTGCATTGCTTGAGTGAATTCGCTAGGAGCTAGACAGGCAGCGCCCACCACCGCTGCAGCTCGCTGGGAATCAGGCAGCCAGGACCAGACCTCTGGCTGGGTCAGAAGAGTTCTGTGGTCGTTGTCCTCAGAGCCATCTGCCTGGGCTCCCCACCCAGGCTCCCTGAATTCCAGCCCAGGCTGCCAAGCTTTGAAGTGTGACAGCTCTGGAGCCATCCAGGAGCCTGGACTCCAGGGGCCATCTGGCTCTGATCCCATAAGCCCCAGGGAGCTGGCAGGACAGATGGGGAGGGGGACAGCTTCCCCTACCTTCCACAGAGCTCTTCTTACTCCTAGTCTTCTCCGTACCCTTTCCTTTGGCCCTGATTTTTCTGACCCCCCTCCACCCTGGAGCCTCCCTGCCTTTCAGCCCCCAACCCTGGCCTCTCTCTCTACTGCCCAAGAAGAGCAGGGCCCAGGGAGGGGCTATCATGCTGTTCTGACCAGCTCTGTTCCCATTAGGGTGACTGTTGACAGGAACATGTCACACAGGAAGATGGATGCTGGCTTTGTCCCATAAGTCCTGAGACCTCAGAGCCAGAGGTGGCCCTGAAAGGCCTTTTCTCGGTAAATTACGACGTTTATTTAGCCCTTGAAAGGTTGTATACACAGCCCGCCTGTCCCCGATGAGGTGGCCACAGCCACTCCCTCCTGGACAGCCTGGGATGTGGGTAGGGCAGCCCAGATGTGTTTGCCCTAGGGAGGGGCTTCAAGCCAGTTTGCTGCCAATGCCTGACTTTGGGCATCTCCTCAAGGGCCCAGGACTCCTCACTTTTGGTCCCTTAACTCAATTTGGCATCAATAACTCTTCGAAACTTCAACATAGCACCAAGAGCCCCAAAGCAAAGGCTCTGCAGGCAGCACCCCCACCCAGGTGCCTGGAAAGACCTCAAAGCTGTTCTCCCATGGGCGTCAACCATGTATCAGTCCTTCAACTGGGACTCAGAAGCCTCTCTTTCAAGGCAGGAAACTTAAGCTGGTGGAGGGAGAGGGCCTCCCAGGAAGAGTAGGATCTGAACTCAAAGGGTTTGCAGTCTCTTGGGGACAGTGACTGTACAGCTTCCAGGGACTCTGCTACCCATCCCTTATTACGACTGTCACATGGACCCAGAAGCAGAGTGTGGTCTCCTGCAAGTCTGAACTGATGACTTGGCCCTCCTCCTCTCCTGTTCCAGTGAGGGTGGGGAGCGGTAGTTACTTGGGAAGAAGCTACCTGTCTCCTACTAGAAACCCAGAGCAAACTTGGGGTCCAGGGTCTCACTGTATTTCTGAACCGCAGGCAGAATGTGGCAAAACCACATGCACAGCTGTCCCAGATGTTGGCACTGCCCACTACATCCAAAGCTGTACATCAAGTTGTCAGTTTGGGGCAAGAGGAGGGAGGGATGGATTATTGCCCAGACGAACCTGTAAAGGCTGTGGGAAGTGAGGGAAGCCAGATGCAGAAAAGTCACATACAGAACAATTCCACTTACATAAGATGTCCAGAGCAAGCAAATCCGTCGAGCAGAGACAGGTTTCCAGGGCAGGGGGCGGGGTGAGAGAATGGGAAAGGGAGGCTGTTAGGTCCCAGGTGTCCTTCAGGTACTGACAGAGTTCTAGACACTCAGGACATAGAGTGTCATGGCGATGTGTCCTATAGGATGGTTACCTTGATGACATGTTCACCTCTCACCACTGAGATCCCCGCCCACTAGCTGGAAGTGGACACCAGGGCCACCATCAGCTGAACCAATGGCTCTGGCTGCGTTTCCTAGGTGATGCAGGGATGCTGGGAGCAGATTCAACCACGGACATCCCTGTTGCCTGGTGTTCTGCTCTCCACATCCCTATCACCAGGCTGGGGTCCTTTGACTAACAGACAGAGGGATCAGGGACCCAACACTGGCTAACTTGTGGCCACACGTGCAGAGTAACCGTTTCCCAGGTCTCTGCTTGCATCAGGCTTCTTGCTAGCACACCCGAGGGTTTGCAAGCTCTCTTCCAGCTATCCCTGAAGGCCTCCTCCCTGCCCCTCCTCTCCACTGATCCTCCCCAATGGGTACAAGAAGAGAGGACAGAGTCAAGGTCCCATCCCAAGCACTGTACAGGGAACTGCTGTCTCTTCACTGAGCACTCTCCTGTTTCTCACTGATGTGGCGAGCTCTGCTTTCAGACAGCCAGGTGCAGGACCCAGGCTCTCAGGCAGGAAGTTAGCTATTTCCAAACCAAATCGGTGAGTAGAATTCCACGGTCCTTCACTATAGAGCTCAAGCTAGCCTCAAACTCAAGTCAATCCCCCTGTTTCAACCTCCAAGATTGCAGGCCTGAATTTTCTCGTGAGCTATTTCCATTTTCAGAATCGTTCTTTGAGAATATATATATTGAACCGAAAACTCAGTCCTCTGGCAGGAATAGAGAATGATCCCCCAAAAAATAAATGCTTAAAAGTCCTAATGCCCAGTGTTGGTGGAGCACAGAAGAGCAAGTGTTCCCTGGGTTTGCTCATAGACACACGAGCAGATTTACAGGCTCTCTGAGGCATGCTTTAGCGGCGCATGCCAGAAGCTCACAAAGGGTCCACTCCTTGTGATCTGAGACCGCTCTAGCTAGGATTTATGGAGGGAAACAGACAGGTGGGTCCCCAAAGATGTGTGTGTAAGGGTCTATGTGGGTAGGTGTGTTATTATGAAGAATACAGGAACACTCAGGACATAGAGTGTCACGGTCTAAGTATGCGACCAGGGGATGACCTGCACAACAGTAAAGCCAACAGCCAGCAGACACTGAGATGCAGCCCCTCGGGGGCCTCGTGCAGCAGCTTGGCGGAGACATTTGCCCTCTCGGGGCATTGCTTTCTGGATTCTCACCAAAGGATTGGATTTTCAATTAATATGTGTATTCTCACCCCATGTTTCTGAAAATGGAAATAGTTCATGAGAAAAATACAGGCCTGTAATCTAGGGTTTGAGGGTTGAAGTAGGAGGATTGCCTTGAGTTTAAGGCCAGCCTGAGCTACATAGTGAGTTCAGGGATAACCTGGAATATATAATATAGCAAGAACAACTAAAAAACAAACAAACAAAAATTGTTCTAAGACAAAAAGTTTTACTTTTTAATTATTATTTCAGGGAAGCGGGGGTGTCATACACACCATGGTGACACCTGGTGGAGAAGTCTATGGAATCAGTTCTCTCTAAAACCTAAAGGTATTTAGGGGTCCCAGGGATCCAACTTGCCTTATCAGGCTTGTACAGCAAGAGCTTTACCCACTGAGCTATCCCACCATTCCCCTCAATCCTTATTGATGGCTCCCCCAGGGAATGAGCTCTGACATGGCATGTCCTTTCCTGAAGAAGGGAGAGTCATTCCTGCACTATGGAACTGTATACTAGGTAACTATCCAGCCTCAGGGTCAGAAGCAGCCCAGGGCTCTGGGTTCAAATTCTGCCTGGCCTAGCTGGCTACAGCCCTGCCATGACCTCCTCATGAGAACCCTAACAATGGCCTGCTGTCTGCCCATCACTAGTCAGCATTCCCCTCACACTCTCTCTCTGCCTCAGTTTCTCCAAATGTGCAGTCTCCTGGTCAGCATATCTATCAACATTGTGGAAGTTTTCTCTGTCTCGTCTTATCCTCTATATACACTTTAACTTTCTCATCAGATTTATTTGTTTTATTTTATGTGTGAGTGTTTTGTCTGTCTATATGCTCACGTCCCACATGCATGCAGACATGGTGGGGGTCAGAAGAGGGTATCAGATGTCCTGGAACTGGAGTTAGGGATGGTCGTGAGCCACATGGTGGATGCTGGGAATTGAACCCCGGTCCTCTGCAAAAATCGAGTGTTCTTAATCGCTGAGCCATCTTTTTTCTTTGTTTTAATTAGTTCACTTTAATTTTAAGTAAATCTTTTTCAAAACCTTTCTATGGCTCTTGCAAGTAAGAAAGAGTCCAACAACAACGTGACCACACAATCAGTGAAGACAAAAAGAACATTTACAGATCTGTTTGATTTTTTTTTTGTCTAGGTTTTTGTTGTTGTTGTGTCTAGGTTTTTGTTGTTGTTGTTGTTGTTGTTGTTTTGTTGTGGTTGGTTTGTTTTGTTTTGTTTTGTTTTTTGAGACAAGTCTAATGTAGTCAGCGCTGACCTTAACTTCACTGTGTGGCTGAAAGTGACCCAGGACACCTGATTCTTGCACCCTCCCTCCCCTGGGATTACAGGAATCTGCCACCGCGCCCAGTCTATTCAGTGGATCGACCCAAGGTTTTGTGAGTCCCCGGGTGCTCTATAAACTGAATCCAGGGCCCACCCCAGTGTCACTGAATTCTACAGGGACTCCTAGTGGACTTGGTCGCCAGAGACCTCCCTAGAAGGGCTTAAACACAAGGGCATTTTGTCATTTCTTTAAGAGAGTAGAGGAGAAGCCGCCAGGCCATGGGGGACGCACCGGGCCCCCTCCCGCCACAGAGTGCAGCGTTAGGAATCTCAGTCCTGTGCAGAGTACCTTTCCCTTTGCTTCCTGGGCTGAGGCCATCATGGTTTCCATTAGTCCACAGAACAAAGGAGGGTGCGAAGCTGTTTGTTATTTCACCGTCGGCAGAATTAGCGGCGGCTTTACGCTTGGTGCTCAGGACCGCTCCCCATTCCAGAAACCTGGCCTCCGCCAAGCCATGCAAATTGCTCTCAAATCTCTTATTAGTGAGGCTCTTAACTGTTGAAAGATCACAGGCCACCAAGGGGCCAGAGAAACCACAGAGGCTGGCTGGGAGGGCAGGGCGGGGTGTCGGTTGGCACAGCGCTGGCTTTGCACCTGGGGCTGAAAGCTTAACCTCTTCGGGACACTAGGCCGGAGCTCCACCCACAGCTCCACCCACAGCTCCACCTTCAACTCCACCCCGCACGTGGGGAACACCAAGCCTGTAGTAGATTCCTAAATAAACGGCCCAGAAAGGTTAGGCAGCTCTGTAAGAAAACACCTTTCAGTCCTCCATTTAGAAATGTCGAGCAGTGCTCGGGACAGGGCGCTTTGCCTAGCACGTGTGAGATTCTAGGAACACCTCAGTACAGTAAGAATAAATATGTAAGAGGTAGATAAATAATACCCACTGAATATTCCTGCATGAGGCATCGTGGGCACAAGAGCTCAGATAACAAAGCTTCTGCCCCACAAGAAAGCATGCTCTCCAGGGTGCGACCGCAGCAGGCATTGGTGTGTGTGTGAGGCACAGGGCGGAAGCAGCAAGCATTTTCAGGATGAAACAGGGATGCCGTCAACATCCTGGTCAGGACTTGGTGTTGTATCTGTGGGAGATGTCATCAGAGCAAATTATGTCAGAGGATCTCCCTGTGTTATCTCTCAAAACGTCATGCAGATTGGCAATGATCCTATAATCGTTTTAGAAAAGCAAAACTATATGTTGCAGAAGCCAAAATTAGGATACAGAGTAGTAAAGATGACTGTCTTGCCAGGAGGCAGAGAGCCCAATGGTCAGTGCAGAGTCACACCACCCAGGTTCACAACACCGCCAATGAGTGATGTCTCTGCTAGAGCCTTAGGTGAAGTCACTCCTAGAGCCTTGGTGTGGTGATGATGCCACACTTCTGCTATTTAACTCTTTTGTTGTTGTTCTTACAACCACAGAAAGTTCTGGAAGGCTGTGGGCTGGGCATCCAGCAGTAAGTCACTGATCCTCTTAGAGGGGAGGAGACACAGTAGATGCCAGGATCTCCCACAGACCACCATCCCTGAGCAGTGAGGCTGGAGTGGGAGCCACATTTGGGCCCTGGCTCCGCAGAGTCCATCCTCTCTGAAGCAAAGCACAGAGCAGTGCAAAGTCGTTCAGCTACTCAGAGAGTGCAAGGTCCCTTGTGTGTCTTCCCGCCACTCTGAGAGAAACGTTTGTGTTGGCTAGGATCAGAGGCATGAGGCCTTGAGCTAGCCTGGACCCCTCTCCTCCCCACACATGCTCAGCCTCTTCTTGCCTTAAGCCTCAGCTCTGTCCCAGCAAGGGCTGGATTGGAATTTCCAGACCGTTCCTTCTCATCCCTGAGAACACAGATCCCAGCCCTTTAGGCAAAGAGAAGCCATTAGGACAGAGCATGGAGTGGAAGAGGAAGCACGGTCACTCACTAGGTGCCTTCGGTGTGAGCCAGCTGATGGTAGAGAGGACTTGGGACTCAGGAAGGAAAAGAGGCAGCAAGAATGCAGCAGTAGCCTGCAGCCCTGACCACCTCACCCAAGAAACCGTTTCCGCTCCTCACCCCACTCTCTCCTGGTTTCTGCAGAGCATAGGGGTCCCATAAGCTAATGACAGGTTCCGGGGTTTTCTAGCTGTGTGCCTTGGCACACATCACCTGGACCTCACTCACTCCATCTGTTCAATGGGTACAAAACAATGTCCAGCCACAGGGAAATATTCAAAACAGTGTGACTCCAACACAGCCCCCATTCACTAGCTGCTTCGTGCCCGATCAGTCCCGCTACAAGTGTGATTTGTAAGAAAGTCTTGGAGCTAGTCATGGTCACAAGGGGGTTTGGACAGCAAAGCTCCAGTGTTGGGGAGGAGCACAGAGGGTCCCTTCAGCCATGACCACTGAGGGTGGTAGAGGCACACACTTTGGACAGACATCTCTCACTGGGAGGAACATCTTGCTTTCCCAAATGCAGAATACTCTGGGTCCTGTGCCTGTATTGAGGAGGAGTAGGGCATTCTGGTCACCTGCTGTGCCACCAGGCCAGGACAAGCCCAGGCCAAACGGGGGGGGGGGGGGGGCGGGCTTTAGAGGGGGGAGCCACAGCCCTGGTGAGCCGGCCAAAGCAGGCAATGAAGAGTTTGAGCTGAGTTTGGCTCCGAGGTGTGTCTCTCTGCCATCCTGACCACATCTGGGAGCTGGTTTGTGTGTGTGTGTGTGTGTGTGTTGGAGGGCCGGGGATGGGGGAGCTGTTGACTTCCTGAAGAATAAGCCACAGGCAGACCCTCAACTGTGAAAGTTGTCCACAGTGTGGAGATGACAGGGATGAGAGGCCCAGCAGGGTCAGGGCTCTCCAGAGGCGGCTGAGACAGAGCAGGCCCCTGAGGAGGCCAGACACCAAATGGTGCTGGGGTGGAGATCACAGAGTCTCGTCTTCCTTGAATCCCCCTTTCTTCCCTTCATACTATCTACAGAGCAAGGCTCCCTTGACCCCTCCCCCACCCATTTCATTTCATCTCAACGCTGCCGGCCTCTCCTCCATCCCCCCTGCCGCCCCCACCCCTCGCTATCTCCCCACCCCCCTCGAAGACCTGTCGCCTCCCTTTTCTCTTTCGCAGTCTCCTCAGGTCCCAAGCAGGCTACAGACCCAGCCCCGAAGGCTTTGATGCCCTGAGGTGTAAGATTGCTGCCGTCCAGTGCAGAAGACAGCCAGGCTTCTGCGCATTGATTGATCGCAGCGACTCCAGCCTTCTAAAGCAAGGACGGAGGATAGGGGGACTGGAGTGCGGGCCCGCCCTGCCACTTTCCCTTCTGCCTGGCAGGGACCTTCACAGTAAAGCACAGAAGGGATACCAGGTCACAGAGTAAGATGGGAGCCAGGATCCCGCCTGCCGTTGGAGCTGATGCCCCTGTTATCCTGCTCAGAGTCAGTCTTTAAGGACCACTATCTCCGCGGCAGGCATGCTGAGGTTAGAGGTGTCTGTTTTCCAGCTATCAGAATGGCTAAGAACCCTTGCTGGGACAGAAGGTGATCTTCCAGTGTACCTGAAATACACCTGGCCCCTAGAGGGCGCCCCAGAGCCCACCACCTCTACCACCACCGCACCCCGCTGCTTCCAGCTGAGTCCCACTCACACCGGGTATTTGAGACCTGGTCAGCTGGGATTTGACTGGCAACCTGAGTGTCTTAACCGGAAGGCATCAGACTGGATCTCAACAGAAAGTTCTTCTTATTTGTGTTGGGAGAAGGTTACAGGTTCCCAGGCAGAGAAGGGTCCTGCAGGGTGATCCACCACTACTGGGAAGGGAGGCGGTCTAACATTCCCCCCCTCCAGGAATCTATCAGGATGGGTCTGAAGCGCCCAAGCTTCTGCTGGGTGTGGCTGTCATTTGGCAAGAATCGTAGAGAGAGGAGTGAAAGCATGATGTTGCATTGTTGAGCACCTTGTATTCCAAGGACGTTTTTTAAAGAATGAAATAAGACAATGGGCTGGTGAGATGGCTCAGCAGGCAGAGGTGCTTGCCACTATGCCTGGCAACCCAAGTCTGATCCTAGAACCCATGGTGGAAAGAGAAAAATGACTTCCACAGGCTGTCCTCTGACTTCCACACGGGAGCCATGAGACGTGTACACACACACACGTAATTTTTTTAAAAAATTAAGAACAAAGGAAGCCATTGTGACTATGGACCTATGTGGCAGCCTCATCTATGGTATGGGCAAGCCCTCTACTTTGGGCTGGAAGTCCAAAGGGCCCTTATAGACACATGACTACGGCGTGTCAGAGGAGAACCTGGAGACAGGCACTCACTATGGGGACACACCAGCCATCTTCTTCCTTTACAGACAGAGAAAACATGGTCTGGGAAAGTGGTCAGCAGCCAAGTGATGGATTCCAACCTTCCCAGCCTTAGTGGAGACCCCAGACCCTAACTCCAAGCAGGCTCCCCAAACACAGAAACATCTTTAGGAGGTCATGATGATACAGGTTCACAGAGGAGGCCAAGGAGCAGGGTTTGGGGTCCCAAACAATTTTCTGTTTTATGCGTGCTCATCTGAGATCTTGGAAATAAAATTCAAAATGTAAATATCAGGGCATCCATTAGGGACCAGCTGGGGTTTGACGAGAACGGGGCGTTTACTTTCCGTACTCCGTACTCCGATGTGGGAAAACATTACCCCACACACAGAGCTCCCGGCCCCGTGTCCCCCGGTTCCCATGTCCCTGCCTCAGCTGCACTGCACTGGATCTTAAGAATAAACGTAGAAAACATGGGTCACTTGCTTTCCATTTATTATGTAACAGTTTCAATTGCTACCTACAAGCCTTTCTGCCTTTATTCTATGCACAGAGGAAAATACTCCAGGGAAGGAGCCAGTGTGCTTGACCACCGTCAAGAGCAAATTTCCCCGCACACACAAAGCTTGAGACACACAGGCCGCCGGATCCTTAATATCATGTTTTAAAGACTTCCAGTGGGCTTGCTGCATCAGATGTTTTAAACACGCTTTCTTTAATAATGCCCCCCATTCGACTCATGAGATTTAAATATTTGCTCTGATCAGCAATCATTTGATCCTTCATTTCCAGCTGAGGACTAATTTCTCTGAGTTATTTTTCTTTGGAGCTGGGTGAGCCCTGAGGCGGGGCAGCCTCTCCGCTCTGTGGAAAGGGAACCCAGCCGGCCAAGCAGCAGGCCCCTCCAGGCTTCTATGATGTTTATTTGGCTCTCCTCACGTCTATCTCACCGAAGATATCATTTAAAAGACTACTGTGGCAAAATAATCAGAGAGAGATTTTTAAAAATAAAAGATCAAAATGCGAAGAAATTCGCAATAAGGGGGTGATTGGGGGGGAGCACATTCTGATGTCAACAGCCGCTTTTTCCCCATGGGGATACTTTGTGACAACTGTCCAAACAGCTGTGGATGTCCATTTGTTACCAGTTTAGGTTCTAAGATGGAGAGAGGAAAGAGGTTTGATTTTAAATTTCAGTCCACTATGTTTTAGAAGAAAAAAGGAAACTCACTTTGATTTGCTGACTTTGGGAGACAGTTTACTAGGTTTTTTTGGGGGGGGGGATGTTGTTGTTGTTGTTGTTGTTGTTGTTGTTGTTACTGGTCTTATTGTAGTGGCGTTTGCTACATGTTAACTATTGCAATATTTAAAAGAATAATAACTTTCGTTCTATCTCTTCATGCTGTTGTCCCTTTTGAGGGATCGTAAAGCCATCATTAACTCAACAGACGCTAGACAAACTGACAAGCCTCCCTGCTCCAGCCTCAGTGAGCAGCCTGGATGATGGTGGGGGGAGAAGGGCTCTGACCTTCTCTTGGGAACCCCAGCCTAGGAGCTCTACCCCCACAGGGAGGGCTGTTCTGGGTGAAAGCTACAGCTATTACAGAGGGTGCCACCCAGCCGCCTGAGCCCATGTCCTGGCCGGACGTGTTTACCATGGGGTGATTTACGGCACCCAGGTGTTGGCTTGGGAAACATCTCCGAAATCGGCCAGACCTGGGCAGTTTTCTACTCCTGAACAGTCGGTGAATCCAAAAGACCCACATGGCCGTTCGCAACTGTCTGTAACGCTGGTTCCAGGGAATCCGACACCCTCACATAGACACATACAGGCAAAATATCCACACCCATAAAATAAAAATGAATAAATTAAAAAATATAAAATAAGACTTGCTGGTCCAAAGCAGGTTCCTCTCTGGTGATGTGAGCACAGGAGGAGCTAAACAGACACATTAGCCCAGCGTGGCTATATCACCTCCATCGGGGAAATCAACCAGCTGCCATTCCAAGCTGATTTCTCCTCTTAATCTCAAGTAGTCACTTTTTTGTAGCTTCATGGACACAGAATGGCCTCCCTAACTTCCCCGGACTTCCCACTTGGTACTGCCAAGCAGTATGAGGAGGTACCTGTGGGCTTGTTCCCCAGCTCCCTGGGAGAGCTTGGTTGGCATTCTGCTTTCAGGACCACCCTCCCACCCCCTTAGGAGAACTGTGACCTGTCACCTTTGCTGGGTTTGCCCGAAGGTGACTGCAAGATTGCTTAATAGACTTCTCTGACTTTAGCCATGACAGCCCAAGGAAGCCCTGGCAAAGGAGGTGGGGGACACCAAGTTTAAAACAGACTCTGGAATTTTAAAGGTGGCCTTTTTAGGTTGGCTACAAAAATGGATTTAAATTTTTATTTCATCCTTCCAAACTCAGCAACATTTAAAGGAATTTGGAGATGTGTTGTACAGCTCTTTTTGCCTTACTCCAGCTTGCCCTTGGATCCTACCGACCCTGACTCTTGGGGGAAAGTCAACGCATGTCTGTCTGGGTGCACGTAGGGATGGAGGATGAGTCTTCGTTTCTGTTTTTATTTTTAGAAATAGCTTTCGTCCTGATCTCTGTGGTGTTCAGCTGACGTTAGGAGAGCATTTAATCTTCCTTTTTCTACCCTTAATGAAAAGAACA
>JADRCD010203303.1:0-12984 GCA_019843815.1 Montemys delectorum
TCTCTGTGATTTCTTATGGTCCATGGTTAGTTGATTCCATGTGTTTTCTTGTGGTATCCTTGATACCCCTGGCTCCTTCATTCCTTTGTCCTCATCTTTCACAGGATTCCCCCAGCTCCACTTAATGTTTGGCTGTGGGTCTCTGCATCAATTTCCGTCAGTTGCTGGGTAAAGTCTCTCTGACGATTGTTATGCTAGGCTCCTGTGTGCAGGTATAGCAGAGTATCACTAATAGTTTCAAGGGTGGGCTCTCTCTCACGGCATGGGACTCAAACTGGGCCAGTCATTGGTTGAGCCTTTCCTCAAATTCTTCTCCAACTTTTACCTATACACATCTTGTAGACAGGACAGACTGCCTCAGATTTTTTTTTTTTTTTAAATATGGAATGCTTCACAAATTTGCGGGTCATCCTTGCACAAGGGCCATGCTAATCTTCTCTGTATGGATCCAATTTTAGTATATGTGCTGCTGAAGTGAGCACGTGTGGCTCAGGTTTTATGGCTGGGTTTAATTTTTAAAAATTTAAGAGGTTATTTTAAATTTATGTATATAAGTGTGTGTGTGTGTGTGTGTGTGTGTGTGTGTGTGTGTGTGTGTACACGGGAACACGCTCATGAAGTCCAGAAGGTGTTGGGTACTCCTAAAACTGTAGTTTCAGGTGGTTGTAAGCCACCTGTCATCGGTGACGGGAACTGAACTCGTGTCCTCTATAAGAGAAGCAAGGTTTCTTTACTATTTAGACATCTCTCCAGACCGATGACTGATTTTTTTTTTAATATATAGGAATTAACTCTAGCTCTCCACCCTAAGATTTTCCCTAGAGCAGACACTTTTAAACTGTTAAACTTCACAAACCTACATGTTTTACATCTCTCGGGTTTACATACTCCAAGCACCAAGAAGTACCGGCTTCATGTTAGTAGTGGAGGTGAAGACATTTGTACCAACAGACTGCTCAGTAATACCCTTTTCATGGATGAAGGGCTGAAAATGTATGAATATGTAGTCTTCCTGGCTTAAAAATTGGTGTGGGAATAGGAATAGTAAATCACCCAAATGCATCCCAAGCTCGTAACCTGGAATTAGAACTACTTCAGAAATTACTTCATTGAAACACTACTAATGGCAAGGTTTTGGCCCATGTAAATTCATGCTGACAGATGAGCTGAACTTCCGGGTGACTTGGGGTATGCTTATTTCAAATGCCAGCCCTCTCCCACAAAAGTATAAGATAAATCACTATTGTTGAAGACAGTTCAGATAAAGAGCTCAGGGGTCCTTGAGCTGGAACTGACACAAATGTCTCCTCCCTGAGGACTGGCTTTCATGATATGTGAAGGTGCCATGCAGGCCTCTAAAGGAGGGATGCACCAGTAATCCTACCCAGTGGTGACACCTGTGAACCGCAATAATCCCAAGCATGGCATGACAACCCGCAGGGTGTAGAAGTAGCATGCATATCTTGACGGTAACCAACATGCCTTTAATAGGACTTAAGGCCCACTCAGTAAGAGGGGACTCATGCCTGGTTACTAGAAACCTAGTCAACTACCCAGGGCTAGTGAAGCTGAGGATCTAGGGGAAGAACTTGCAACTGTCACTTTACTAAGCCAGTGCAGTCCTCACCCCTTAACAAGGAAACTTATCTTTGCAAGAGATGGAGACCATGATAAAAAAAAACTACAACCAATAAAAATTCAGAGTTTCAGAGCCTGGTCCCAATGGCTACAACACAATTCCTGCATCTAAGGATTAGGAAATATTGAACAAGACAGGGACAGAAAAATGGCAGGAGCCAGAGGATCAGGGAGTTTGATGTCCTCTAGGAATGCCAGAAGCTACACCCATAAAGTCTGACCAACATGACTGCCTGAACATGAATTTAACAAGGAAAGCACCACTAGACATGCTAATACAGACTGGAAAAGCCCCCAAAGTTTCAACTATACACAAAGAACTGCAGTTATCTGAGGAAAAGTTGAAAGCAAGACAATTGCTCTTACCCGGAGAAAAAACTCAATTGGTTTTCTAATTCCAGATAGTCAGCTATGAAAATATACCTACAGGTAACATTATGCAAATTGACCAGGTTGTACTTAGGTATTTATAGTTACACACTACATATTCACAACAACAATTAATAAAGAGCAAGAGAGAAAGAGAGAGAGAGAGAGAGAGAGAGAGAGAGATCAAGAAGTTGAAATATGGGAGAGTTTGGAGGGACACAAAGGGAAGGGGAGGAAATGATACAATTAATTATAATCTCAAAATCAAAGAATTCTGAAAAATGCCACTCAGCCACAAAAACAAAAGAATGTTAAGTCCATAAAAATGTTGTGTAGTGGAAGGACTGTCCATTATTCTGGTAGGGAGTGTATTCTGGTATATGAGCATCACATATTAGCCATGCAACCATATCAAATGAGATTGCTTTGCTCAGTTACTGCTTCCAAGGCAACAAGGAACACTTAACCCACTGCTTTCCAAACAGTGCTCTCACTTAGAGCGCTTCTTTCCCTTCCCCAGAGTCCAGCAGTACACCAATGCTTCTCTTCCCTACAGGCCACTTGGTGCTTCAAGCTGAAGTGCTAGCTCCCAGAAGCACTGCTTCGGTTAAGGATCATGGGGCAGCTTCTCAGTCTGTCTGGGCTAAAAACTGCCTTCTGACACAAGCCTATCAGATTTCTGGAGAGGAACACAGTGTGCTCAAGATAGGAGGAAGATGCCTGGGACCAGGTCTTCAAGGCTGTTACTTGTCCAACAAGCTCTTCCTTCATCAAGAAAAAGGCTATAGATGAACTTGCCAAGGACCCTTCTCTCCTTTCCAGCTTTCTTCACTCAAGACCTGCTGAGAAGAAAACAGCAAGCAGCCTTAACTAGATATTATTCCGCATCATGCCTGGGAAGGTTTCTTCAATAGAGGTATGGATGGCTCTGCAGGTAAAGGTACTTTCTGCCAAGCCTAGTGGATAGATTTGATTTAGGTCCCCAGGACTCCTGTGCTGCAAAGAGAGAACTGACTCCCACAAGTTGTCCTCTTACCTCCACATGCAAGCCATGGCATGTACACTTTCCTCCAGTAAATAAAATAACTTAATCAAGATTATATCGACTTTACCTGTACTTACAAATGATGCAATAGCAAGACTTCTCATTTCATACGAAATACTTATAGTAAGTGTTCTTAATTTTTTAGGAAAGACTACTATTTTTAGCACAAACTTTAACATATACGTGTGTGTGTGTGTGTGTGTGTGTGTGTGCGCGCGCACATGCGCGCGCGTGCGCGCGCACTGGCGCACGTGTGTGTGAATGCATGTGCCCATATGGGTGTTTTGCCTGTATGCATGAGCACTGCAAGATGCAAAATAGGACAAAATAGGGTATGAAATCCCTGGAACTGGAGTTACAAAGAGTTGTGAGCTGTCCAAATGGATACTGAGAAACAAACTTCTGTGAGAGCATCGAGTGCTTTGAATTGATCAATCCAACAGTGGCACAGTTTGATTTTGTTTGTTTGTTTGTTTTGAGACAAAGGCTCACTGCAGAGCCATGGCTAGTTTGCAAGTCACAGAGATCTGCCTGCCTCTGCCTCTCCAGTGCTAGAATCAAAGATATATACCACCCCCTCTGGCAAAGATCACTATTAATTGTAGGTTTAAATATACTTAAAGTCAATTACACTGATGAACTTTAGGCCTATTAGCTTAGAGAGTAAAGCAGATTTAGCTTATAAATTGCACTTTCTAATTGTTTTTGTTAATAAAATTTAACCCCGATGCAAATCGAGACATCTCAGCAAGTTTCTGAATACCAGGGGGGGAAGGTAACCAGGAGCAAACAATCCTTTTATTTAGAAGTAACCTTAACTTTGCTTACATTTCCAACAAAATATATTTCAGGATGTCACTGCTAGGGACTGACTTGGTGCTTACTACAGGGAACTAAGGACCATTTTCATGCCTCTATTGCTGTAGAGGCGTAGATGACAGAAACATCCCCACTGTTTGGTATCATACCCACTTCACTGGCAAATACAGTTACAGAAATTGTAATTATATTCTAAGTTAAAGATACTAGACTTCAGGACAGAAAATCAATGTAACTTCATTCCTTTAGGCTTGGGGACATATCCAGTAACTGAGGCAGACCACACAGGCATCATGAAGCAAGAAGTGAATGAATAATGGCTACAAGTCAATGTGACTGCAGAGCTCATACAGAAGGACATGCATGACGACTGACACAGGGAAGACACAAGGCCCAAAGGAGCTGGGTCCAGTCTCACCAGCTGAGAGGACTGATGGCTTTCCTCTGTTTCACTGTAATGACATTTCCTATCTTGAGCCTTACAAAATTGCCTGTTCTCAGTGTGCATCTCCAGAAAAATCACACACAACTACTCTATTCTGGGAGGATCCTGACCCATTTCTGGAATTCTCCACCACCTCCCCACTTTAACTCACAAATAGCTCTCCCTCCCACTGAAGATTTCTGATAGGATGCTATCTAGCATCTCAAGCAGGGTGTCTCTTTTTAGGAACCCCCACACACTTCTTGAACACGTCCTTAGTTTCTCCCTGGAATAAGCTTCCTCCAATTCTTTATTTTTACTTGTCTTTGAACTCTATCTGATGGTGACAGGAAGCTGTAAATCATGATTAGAAGTTTTGAGCTTATCTCTCCATCTCTGAGACTTCCTCATCCCTTACCATGAGTGATGAGTGATATAAACACAAGAAAATAACAAAGGATGTGTAGTAGACTCCACATCAAAGTTTTCTGAGTAGGTAAACCCTACCTGCAAGTGCCTTCAAAGTTCTCACTGAGTCAGGTCAGAGAACTTGTTAGTTTCACAGCAGGTCTCATGTGTATTTCCCTACCTGCTGGCATCTTAACACTTACTGCTTCTATTTACTTTCACGGCCAGGGGCTGAACCCAAGTCCTCGTGTGTGCTAGGCACATGTTCTACTACTGAGCTACACGGTGTGCTGACTCTTTTCATACTCTGATGTAGAACCACATTATCCCTGAGCTAGTTGAATTCAACTGGTCTTGAAGACACCATTTTTTTCCAATTTCCTTTCATCCTTTGTCCATTATTTCCCTCACCTACATCAGCGTTCCTGATAATACTCCCATCCATAGATTAGCTGCTCTTTTCTTGTTTCATGCTTCATTTCACTATTGTTGAAAATGGGATCTCCTGAACATTATGTGGTAATTTTAGAGTCACCATCTCACCATTACTTGGGTTTTCTGTTTCTATCTACTGTGGGATGGAGTTAGCGCTTTAGTAATTTTTCTAAACATTTTTATTAGCCTTAATATTGCAAATTTTCCATTGTAAGAATATAGTTGGGTAACATTAAGTAAAATTACATTGTTGTACTTTCCAGGCACCTATTTACCAGATGTATTTATCTCAGATTAAATTCTGAGATAAACAGTATTAAACAATAATGCCTTATTCTCATCTTTAACTGGTGTCTGACCACTGTTTTTTTCTGTCTGTTTGGGTATGTTTACTCTACATATTTTGTGTCACTGGAATTATACAACTATCTATCCTTTTTGTCTGAATAATTTTGTTTAATAAGATGTCTGCAAATTCTAACTATTTTCTAGCTTGTGTCCAATTTACTTTTTAAAGGCTGGATAATTTTCCATTTGATGTGCATACCACATCCCATTTATATATACATCCGTTGATATAAATTTTGGTTGTTTCCACCTTTTGACTGGTGTAAATTATGCTTTGTGAAAACATGCCTCAGTCTCTGCTTTCAATCACTTAGGCATATATTCTCAGAAGTAGACTTGCTGGGTTAAAATTTGAAAACCCACAATATCATTTTCCATGGCATCTGTAGCATTTCACATCCCTGACATGAATTAGCAAAGAGTCTCATCTTTTCATATGATAAGTAAGTCTTGTATTTCCTGTTAATTTTAGTATTATTTTAAAATGACAGAAATATTGGTCTAAGTGCATCTGACTTTGACTGACATATTCTCCATGGTCACTAATACCATGAACCTCTTGCCATGTTTGTTGTTCATCTGTGAACCATCACTAGAGAAATGTATTTACATCTTCACTCATTCTAGTCAATTGTTTTTTCAAACTTATATTTTAATGCTGTGTGCTCCTGAAGCTGCTGCTCAGTTAGTAGACAAGGTAGTAATTTAACATAAACTTCCCTAACTACACCCACAGACACATACACAGACACAGACACAGACACACAGACATAGACACATACACACACACACACACACACACACACACACACACACACACACACATTTTAGATTGTCTGCTGTTGGAAAATTTGTCATTACTTAGAATAGGTACATAAAACTCTATGTAGTGGTTTAACATAAACTTCCCTAACTACATCCACAAACACACACACACACACACACACACACACACACACACACACACACATTTTAGATTGTCTTCTGTTGGAAATTGTGTGTCTTCTGTTGGAAACTATGCTGAGCTTAGAATATGTATATAAAACTCTATGTAGTAGTTTAACATAAACTTCCCTAACTACACCCACAAATACAGACACACACAGACATTCACACACACACACACACACACATGCACTCTTTGCATGCCTTTTTAAATTGTCTTATGTTTGCCACTTTGTTCTTACTTAGCATAGGTATCTAAAACTCTATCTGAGCTTTCATTTCCTAATGTTATATTGCTGTGAATTAAAATAGAAGGAAAAGCTTAGAGTTTCTTTTTAAAAGTATCAGTCCTACCTGTGACATTTGCATAATTGTAGATTCCTCATTACATGGAAGTGTGTCCTCAAAACCATTATCCCTGAAGCAATTCTCTCCTCTGCCTCTTCTCTCAGGATTTATGTATGCCTATTGTTTCTACCAACTGTCATCTTTTGCTCTATGTGGCTAGTTCATTTAACTCTCAAAGTTTCTCAGAAATAATTTATATAACATCTTGTATTGCCTCAGAGGCTTCTCAGCTTGGAAATGGGGAGTCAAGAAACATCTGTTATTCCTCCAAAAAAGCCCAAATACATCATCATGGGCAAAGATTCCTTAGAAATAAAGCCTGCTTGGTGGGGACATCAGACTGAGTTTCCTCACTAAGCACACAGCTTCTGTCTTTAAGAGAACTGCCATACTGAAGAGGTATATGGCCAGGTTAAGCAACAACATCACTGTGGTCACATTTGTCAGCTGTGCTGGAGTCAGACAGGTTAAGAGCAGTTGTGAGGTACACCTTTGCTGTGTCTACAATAGTCTTTCTAGAGAGAATCATCTAAGGGAAAAGACATGTTTGGGATGTGAGTAGCACCATCATCACATATTCTGGGGTCCCAGTCTGAATGGAAAATGGAAAGTGGGAAGACCAACTGGGTGATAGCATTGAGCACTCTCTGCCTCATGGTCTCCTGTGATGATGTGAGTAATCAGTGTCCATGGCCATCAGCAGAAGCTGGCTCCACCATCACAGATTTCTGGTGGGATGAACAGCATCCCCTGAACTGTGCTCTCAAACAAGCTGGCAGCTGGGTATTTGATTATTTGTTCACAGCAATAAAAACAATAATAAACACAGTCACAAAGCTCCCCCACCTCATTAAAATGACCTTTTCTTGATTTAGCATATGCTTGGCTGCCTAAACCTTTTTATCCTTTGAAGAGGTTTGACAGCACCTCACAGTTCCAGAGCTTTCCTTGTTATTGTTTGCTTTATCAGTGGTTTTCTGGAGGAATCGGCCTTTGGAGCTTCTCTTGCTGAGCTGAGCTGACCATTAACCCCCCTGTTATGAGGATGTGTAGACCCACATCCTTAATAGAATTGAAAAGACTTTAATGGTTGGTCAGGCAAAGAGTCATATGTGTCAAGTTCATAATTTGAGCTTTGAAGTGAAAAAGGTAGTTCTGGCAATATCTAGCCATAGATTCTCTCTCCCTCTCCTACTTTCATCCAAGGTCTCTGTGGTAGTTTGAATGCAAATAATGCTTGTTGATTCATGTTTGAATACTTAGTCCCCAACTGGTGCAACTGTTTAGGAAGGATTAGGAGGTGTGGCCTTATTGGAGAAGATATGTCCCTGGAGATGAGCTCTGAGGTTTTAAAAGCCCAGGTATTCTCAGTTAGTTCTGTCTGCCTCCAACTTGCAGGTCAATGTGTGTGCTCTCAAGTGTTCTGCACTCATGCCTTTCTCTGTCATCACTCATTCTAAACCATCAACATCATAAGCCTAATTAAACACTTTCTTTTATAAGTTGCTTTTGTCATTGTGTTTTGCCACAGCATTAGGGAAGGAACTAATATAGCCATCCAGACCAACTCATAAACTCACAGAATTAGTATCTGTACCAAAACCCAAAATAAGGTTATCCATAAAAACTGGAATGTTTCACACCTTTCAATGCAGAACAGGGCTTGGGCTTTTATGGTTTCAGCATTGGGTCTCGACACATTTTCTAGTCCCTGCCTGACCCTAAGTCTTTTCTGGAAAGGTTATGCTCCTCCTTGTATTTCCTGTAAATCTGTTTCTCTCCAATGCCTGTTAAGTGTTTCATATAAATGTGACAAGACAAAGCAAGTGAGACATTCAATGTAGTGATAAGGTGCCGCCCGTGTGTGTCAGGGAAGGATATGGCATGCGCTCTGATCATAAATGTTACAGCAGTGATTTGAGTGTCAAGGCTTCATCAGAAGCATCTGAAAAGGTTTCAGCTGGAGAACAGACTATAATTTCCATGTCTGCCCCAAATAATCAGTCACTGACAAGCTAGAAATTCTCAGCAGTAAAGATTGAGCCAATTTTCTCTATTTCATAAAAGCACATTACTTTCACAAAGAAACTTTTAAATGATGTTAGGCCTGATTGAAATCGCATGAAAGAGACACTGAGTCACAGGAATGGTTTTTAAATGAAAAGAAGTTTAATAAGTGACTGTAAGTGCTGAACAGTGTGCTGATGCGACAGTGATTGGTGTGCAGGACAGCCTACCTCTGTGAAGATCTGCTGGGTAATAATTAAAGCAGGTAGGTTACTCTCAGCATTGGAAGATTCTTTCCAAGTTAATGCAGATCAGGATGTAAGCTCTTAGCTACTGCCCCGTGCCATGCCTTGCCTGCCTCCACATCCCTCACCATGATGGGTGCGAACCTACCTCTGAAACTGTGATCAAGCTCCCAAAGTTTTCTTCTATAAGCTGCCTTGGTCATAGCATCTCTCTCACAGCAACAGAACATTAAGACACCAAGTCACTGGGGTTGAACCTAGGGGCTCAGGTATATGAGGCAAGCACTGCTCACTGAACTCCCTTCCCAGTCCTTTTTACTTCTGTGAGGTCTGAAGTTGGTGTTGAACTCAAGAGTAGACAGAACTTGAGATTTTTGATTCTCTTTCCTTGGCCTCTTGAGTAGCTGAGATGATAGAGCAGTGTCATTAAGCCTAGTGGTAGTAAATGTATACTTACTACCCTATGACCAGCACTTATAATCCTTGTTTATTACTTAAAAGAGATGAAATATATCCACTTAATGACTTGTTCATACTGCCTTTTTCACATTAACCTCATATTGGAAATTATTGAAATATTTCACAAGCTGGTAAAGCGATAAGTAAATTATGGCATATTCAGAAAGTAGAGTTCTACTCACTGCATGTAGCAGTGAGTTGCTGACAGCCAAGCCGAGGAACGATTCTCAGTATTATAATGTTTATGGCAATGGCTTTTCAACCTTCCTAATGTTACAATCCTTTAATACACTTCCTCGTGTTGTAGTGACCTGACCATAAAATTACTTTTCTTACTGCTTCACAACTATAATTTTGCTGCTGTTATGATTCATAATATAAATATCTGTGTTTTCCAATGGTCTTGGACAATCCATGTGAAAAGATCATTTGACCTCAAAGGAGGTGATGACCCACAGGTTGAAAACCATTGGTTTAAAGAAAGAGACACAAGGGATATTCTAATCTTCGATCCCACTTACATTAAGCTTAAGTAAAGGATAAATATGCTATGGTGATTGGAAACAGGTTGGCAGCTAGCTGGGAATTGCACAGGGAATGATAAGAAAATAATATAGAAGCATCTTTCTGGACATATTAAATGTATATATCATACACTGGGTGCTGATCATGTACTCCCATAAATTATATAATTGCAAGGAAGAATATGTTTAATATTTGTATTTTCTGGGGTTTGGGAATGAAGTCTGTGGCAGGGCACCTGCCTAGCATGCACTAAACCCCTTGGCTCAAGTTGAAGCTGAGCCCACATTTGAAGCTTCTCTCAAAACTTTGAGTATTCTGTGGTGAATGCTTCTAGGAGATTACAGATGACTTTATGATGGCCCCAGATAGTAATGCTGTTTTGGGTCATTTACTTCCATCTTTCCAGATGTCATTGTTCATTCTCTTCCCAAACCTCAAACACTGTCAATAGTCATATCAGTCAGAATAAAGAGTTAAAGTGTTAGAATCTTCTGGGAGGTGTATGGGTGGAAATATATGAATCACAAGAAAAAGTAATCTTTCCATCCTTAGAAGATAAAGGGCCTTGAATAATTGAGAAGTTAACAGAATGTAAGACCAAACTTTTGCATACTAAATTCTTGAGGCACCTTAGGGGATGATTCCATTCTGCACTGGAGCTGTACCAACAGGTCCAATAGCAAATCTAAACAGTGAGAAACTCTATCAAAAGCCTGCATTACAGCAGCAGAAACTGAAACAAAACTGTGAAATTGCCTGCTTCACACTTGTAAGAGTGTGTCTTTTGCATATCATGATTATTTTGTCCTGAGAAAGTATGAAACACATAGAGTTTATAAAGTCACTGTGACTGACAACTGACTTGCCTGTGGAACTCAGTTTGCAATTTGTAACACAATCTAGCTGATAAAATTTCAGCCCATTTCTTTATGAAGTTATGAGTATGAAATATACACTTTTAGTTATTGTCAGGTGTATCAAGGACACATCCCAGCAACAGATATCACTTGAACATGTAGTCAATGTGCATTTCCCAAGCTTATCTTCAGTTCCTAATATCTCCGACAGGTGATTAATACATAACTCTAAAATCAACTAACTCAAGAGGGTGTAAGTTTAAGGTAAGTTTAAGGTAAGCTTAAGTACAATAAAGGAAGCTGCATCAACTCAGTTATATAGTATTGTAAAATGGTAACTTAGTAAAACAAAAATTTATGTGTGATTTGTGGTAAAATATAGTTATTAATATTTTATGAAATTCCATTCAATTTAATTAATCCCATTAATAATAAGGGAAAAGCTATGGTAACAATGGACATTGAACTTCTAATCTTAATGGATGCAATGTCTTAGTATCTGCTATTATCTGATCCACTTCTTACATCCTGTTACAGAATCTGAATTACTAAATGGATTGGTATATCTTCTACTCTGGGAGAGAGTAGGGAGGAATAAAGGAAGAAGGAGGAAGAAGGGGTGGAGGGAGGGAAGGAGAGGCAAAGGAGGGTGCAGGGGGAGGGTAGGGGTAAGAGGTGGTCAGGGAGGCTGGTTTGTTGAACTGGAACTTGAGTTATGAAACAAGAGACAAAAATCAAGACAGAAGAGAAACAGGTTTGATGGATGGCTCACCTTTAATCCAGAGATAGTCGGGAGAAATAAATGTGGTTGGCACACACAGGGCTTTGAGAGACTTGATAAAGATTTCGGTGTTTTCATAAAAGTAACAAAAGCTATTGTAGGGATTAAACCTGGGTTTTCCTTGATGTACAAACTAATTAGGAAGCCACAATCACTATAGGGTTAGAAAAGAAATGGCTGGTGGTGAGGTTACTGGCAAATGTCCTGGGAAAGACAAATATGGAAGAGTTCAGGAATAAAATCTGGAAATAATATTTCAGGACATACACAAGATTAGGTATGGGCAATGCAAAGAGGAAGATGTGAAATGTGACTGGTTTCCATAGCAGAAGAGACAGAGGTGACCCACTCAGAATGAGAAGGGTATCCATCCTATCTATAATCATGCATTTGATAGAAGGTCATAGTCTCAACCTGATGTGTTATGAGAAGTCAAATCCTGCTCCACATGTGTGATGGACAATTAGATCAGTGCTTTGATGTTACCCACATCCGAAGATGCCATAATTGCTTATTTTAAAAAAATGATGCCAGAGTTGGCTGTAGGGCTTCAATGCGCACAAGAGCAAGCCACAAGAAGATAGAATGAGCACAAAAAATAAATTATGTGCTGCTCAGTAGCCCAAAGAAACAGTGATCTGGCTTTATTACAAGTTTAGGGAAATGAAAAAGCTGTGTGAAGTGACAGTCTGCCACTCTGGATTCCTCAGAGAAGTATCCAAGCTATTTTCCTGGAAATGCATGTATTTGTTTTATCAGTGAACCATTTGAGCCAGCGAATTGTTCATTAAAGACAACTAGAAAGTGCAATTATAAATTTTCAGATACATATAGCAAAACATGCTATCTGGAGGCAGCAGAGTAGAGATAGGAACAAGCCATGGCTAGAGATAATATTCGGAAGAATGTAGCTTAATTTAAAGGAAAAGCTCATCTACTATGGTGTAAGAAAACTCACTCAAAAAATAGATTTTTTTCAAGAAGGGCCCATAGTGCTAGTTATTTCAGACAAACACATAAATAAGAAGTGGCTACAACACATGAATGATGATTTTTATCTCAAATTGAAAGCTTATCAGCTATATGCTGTTATATGCTAAATATACTTACATCTTTGCAGGAAGAACTATTGAGTCATTTGTGTTTTGCTCATAGAATACCTATAGCTTTTACTTCTTCTCTAGATGGTCAGAGCAGTGGTCTGGGTTTCTTTAATGGTTAACCTCACTCAACTGTCAGACTATTGGATTGAGCATCTCCTAGGAGATTAAGAAGTAACTGTGTGTGTGTGTGTGTGTGTGTGTGTGTGTGTGTGTGTGTGTGTGTGTGTG
>JADRCD010203304.1:7956-27085 GCA_019843815.1 Montemys delectorum
AGGTCAGAGGACATCCTTGGGTATTGTTCTGCTACTTTTTATGACAAGGTATCTTGTTGTTTTGCCACTGTGCATACCAAACTAGCTGAACTGTGATCTGAGGATTCTCCTAGCTTTCCCATCTTACTATAGGAGCACTGGAAATACACTTATACTATATACTACTGTACCTGCTTTTATGTAGGTCCTGGGCATTCAAACTCAGTTTCTTAGATTGGCAAATCAAGTGCCTTTACCCACTGAGCCAGGGCCCTAGCCCCCCAAAATATTTTTTAAATACTTATACATAAATCTATAAAACAATATTATACACATTTATCAAAAGGTAGGAATACAGTGGGGATGACATTAACTGAAATACCCAATAAAGGGGAGGAAGAATCTGTCAAGACCATATCCAGAAGTTAGGCTCAGCCCCTCAGTTAAGGG
Source organism: Montemys delectorum (assembly GCA_019843815.1). NCBI lineage: Eukaryota > Metazoa > Chordata > Mammalia > Rodentia > Muridae > Montemys > Montemys delectorum. Next base: position 8,386 of record JADRCD010203304.1, read on the forward strand.
ATGGGGCCACCTACTCATCTACAAAATCTTAACCCAGAATTGCCCCTGTCTAAAGGACAAAGAGAGGAGCAGAGACTGAAGGCCATCTGGAGACTGCCCCACCTAGGGATCCATCCCATATGCAGACACCAAACCCAGACATAATTGCCGATGCCAAGAAGCGATTACTGACAGGAGCCTGATATAGCTTTCTCCTGAGAGGCTCTGCCAGAGCCTGACCAATACAGATGAAGATACTTGCAGCCAGCCACCACTGGAGTGAACACTGGGACCTCAATGGAGGTAGGAGTTAGGGGAAAGACTGAAGGAGCTGAAGGGGTTTACAACTCCATGGGAAGAACAACAATAGGAACCAACCAGTACCCCCAGAGCTCCCAGGGACTAAACCACCAACCAAAGAGTACACATGGAGGGACCCATGGCTCCAGCTGCATATGTAACAGAGGATGGCCTTATCTAATATTAATAGGAGGGGTGGCCCTTGGTCCTGGTAAGGCTTGATACCTCAGTGTAGGAAAATGCTAGGGTGGTGAGGCAGGGGTGAGAGGGTGGGTGGTAGAGCACCCTCATAGAAGCAGGGGGAGAGGGGATGGAATACTGGGTTTGTGGAGGAGGAAACCGGGAAAAAGTATAACATTTCAAATGTAAATACATAAAATATCCAATTTTTTAAAAAAGAAGAAAGGCAATGGAATGTGTTAAAGACAAAAATAAATAAATAAGGTGGGATTGATGTCTCCATTCATTAATGAAAGAATAAACAGAATGTGATAGACACAAACAATGGAAAAGTACTCAACCATAGAAAGCAATGAAGTACTTGGAATTGCTTTAACTTGCATAAACCTCAAAAATATTATGCCAAATGGCATGTCAGATATAAATAGGTCACTTATGTGAAACATGAAGGATAGATTCAATAATAAGAGCAGAAAGAAGATTGTGCTTAACCAAGTCTGTGTAGGTGTTAGTGGGGGGATGGATGCTTAATGGTTACACGCCTTCATGGATTAATAAAATGTCTTTGGCATAGCAAGCGGTGATAGGTACACAATGCTGGGAATATACTTAGTTCTAATGAATTATGTCATAGTGAATGGCTAAGTCCACTAAGTGAGGTTTTATTCTAATAAAACCAAAATCTCTTTGGAGAGTCTCCTTGTCTATTTTTCCTTAAAAGGATTATGTTGTGATACAAATATTTAACTCAAGAGAAACTGTCCTTAATACTGGGACAAAAGTTAAACATTTAGCAAAACTACCTACATTGTGTGTGTGTGTGTGTGTGTGTATGTTTTGTGACTTTGACATGAATAAACATTATTCTCTTTTGCCACTACCGAATTGACCAGACAGATCCACTAAATACGCTGCTATAACACGAAGGGCACATCTTGCTCTTCATTTAGTGACACAACCTGCTGAAATGACTTAAAGAACAATAACCTCCACACTCATTCTATAGTATCTGAACGTAGAGAATAAGCAAGACGAGTGGAGAGTTTAGAAGTGTGAGGGCAGTACTTTGGTGCTTGCAGAGTGCAGACAGGATTGCCAGCTAAAGGCTAAGCTAGGCTGCATGCAAGTTATAGGCCATCCTGGCATGCATAATGAGATGACCTCAAAATTAATTTATGGATTAATTAAAAATGAAGACTAGAAAGAGTATAGTATGCCAATAATTTACTATCAGCATTTATTAGTATTTTTACAAAAATTTTTATAGATTACCTGGCTTTAGATACTGTTTATCCTCCTATTATCTTTATGAGCTAGAACATTCCCACCTCATATGTGTATTTATGTTTAGAGTAAATCAAGTATACATATGTGTGTGTGCTTGTGTATTTGTGTGTGTGTATGATGTGTATATGTGTGTGTGTGTGTGTGTGTGTGTGTGTGTGTATACCTGTGTGTTATGACTCATGTGTGGAAGTCAGAAGACGACTTTATGGTGTCTCCTACCTTTATAGGAGCTCCACAGATAGATTTCAAGTCATGAGGTTTCCAACGATGAGCACCTTTTTCTGCTAAAACATCCAACCAAGTCAGTCATCAATGGGAGAAGAGGCCCTTGGCCCTGTGAAGGTTCTGTGCCTCAGTGTAGGGGAATGCCAGGGCTAGTAAGCAGGAGAGGGTGGGATGGAAAGCAGGGAGGGGGGAGGGAACAGGGATTTGTTCTTGTTGTTTTTTGTTTTCTGTTTTCTGTTTTTTGTTTTTTGTTTTTTGGAGGGGAAACTGGGAAAGGAGATATCGTATGACATGTAAATAAAAACAATATCTAATAAAAAAATCCCTCCAGCCCTGTGCCTCAGTTTTTTCACATATGAAATATTAACAATAATTTCTAATCTGAACTACAGGTGAAAAGTAACCTACTAGAATGTATATTTTCTTTCCATAGTGCAAAACACATTGTAATGGCAAATTGTTGAATGTTGCTTTAGGTCCCTGACAACCTGACTATTGGAAGGGAAGATTGTTCCTCAATTTGAGATCTGAACAAGTTTCCCTTAAAGTGTCCTCCAAGAATTCTTGTCCAGGGATGGGACAGGAAAAGAAGAGGACAAAAGTAATAACATTTTATCCTTAAGAACTGCAAGAAGACAAACTGTTTCCAAAAGATTTTAGTACTGTTTCTCCCATGATTTAGAATCCCTGCAATGGGAAGAAAAGCCTAGCATTTCAGCCATGAGAAGCTTATTAGGTGGAGACAAGGTTCAGTCTGGAACTCCAGCTGACTGCTTCAACTTCCTAGGTAATCTTCACTGGATATTTAAAACTTTCTTAATCATTTTATTTGTTTATACTTCAAATGTTATCTGCCTTCCTGGTCTCCCCTCCACAAATTTCCCTACCCTACCCCCTCCCCTTTGCCTCTAAGTGGGTGCTACCCCACCAACTACCCACTCCTGCCTCATCTCTCTAGCATCCATCCCTCTTCTAAGCCCCCAGTTGGATGTTTTCATTTGCTTTCTCAATCAGACTCCAGGCATCTCTGCTAGATGTTGTGATGCCTGACTTAATCATATTTTTCTATTTCTTTGTTATTTCTGTTTATCTGTTGATTTCTATTTATTCTTTTGCTTCTCTTGCTACGTGATTAGTAAGTTCACTGTTCAAAGCAAGAATCATGACTATCATAGAGCATTCTCTTCACTGTAGAAAACACACTGTGGTGTTATTACTGAGATATGCTTATCTGGCCACTCTGATATTCATGGACAACTATATGACTCTTTCTCATTAAATACATAAAGTTCAGTTTTATGTGGTGATCAAACTTAGGTTCCAAGGTTTTCAAGAAATTAGGTGTGGGAGAGATGGTTTAGTAGATAGGAGCCTTCCACAGGGCTTGAGTTCAGTTTCCAGCACCCACATCAGGTGGCTCACAACCAACTCTAGCTACTGGTTTCAGGATTCTAACACACTCTTCTGACCTCTGTACACATCTGCACATGTGACATGCACACACACATACACAGTCTTTGTGAAAAGAAGTTAGTGTACCTTTAATGTGTATTTTCTTCTTTCATTATCTACTTACCATTACTGGAAATGGTAACTAATAATGTCGCAAAAACGTAGGAGTGTGGAATGAATTGGGCAGAGGAGTTTGGGAGTTTTTACTGTGTTAAGATGCTGAAATATTAGGGTTATTTTTTATTATAAAACATAAGCAGTATCTTAAAATTATATTATAGAAGTATAAGGATCACAAGGTGTGATGGTTTATGAAATTACCCACACTCTTCCACATAGGCTCAGGTATTTGAACCCTTTGTCCCAGTTAATGGCACCATGTGAGAAGGTCATGGACATTTCAGGAGGTAGAACCTTAGTGGAGGAAGTAAGTCCTTGGGAGTGACATTGAAAATTTGTAGCCCCACCCCACCCCTAGCTCACTCTCTGCTTTCTGCATGAGACTGAAGATGGGATCTCTCAGTTTCCTTCTCTGGCCACCAGTTGCTATGCCTTTCCCACCACTGTGGATTTTCTCTCTGACATGATGTACTCATTCTTCCTTAAGTTGTTTCAGGTCATGGTGTTTTATCACTCAGCAGAAAAGTAATGCAAACATATGGATACAAGCAGGTGAATTTGGCCTATTTAGGTTGTTTGGTACTGTTTTCGATTAATTGCATACATAATTGAGTATACTTTTTCGTAATCAACAAAATGTATGTGTTTGTGTTAATTGCTCAATTGAGAGAATCAAGGACCTCTTAGGAAATGAGCATCCTCTGAGTACGCCTGTGGCAGACTAGCTTGATTAACAATGGTTGGTGTTGAATGTCTCATTGTAATTTTAGGCAGGACTGTTCTCTGGGCAAGAAATGCTGTACTTTATAAAATGGAGAAAGTCAGCTTAACACTAGCACATTTGTGTTCTTGATTTCTGCTCTCTTTCTTATTTTATTTGTGTGTGTATGTGTGTGTGTGTGTGTGTGTGTGTGTGTGTGCACGCGCGCCTTTATAGGCTAGAGGATAGGGTCAGATTTCCTGGAATTAGACTTACAAGCAATTTTATGAGTGTCAGGATCTGAATCCAGGTCCTCTGAAAGACTGGAAAGGGCTGACAATGCTAGAGCCATACCCAACATCCGCACTCTAACCTTGACTGTGTAGTAATGTGGCTTGCTCCCTTACACTCCTGCAGCTGAGACTTCTCTAGACTGTAACTTGAAGGTATGAGCCAACTGAACCTCTTCTTCCTTAAGTTTCCTTTGTCACAGTAATAGAAAAGAAACTGAGAGCATACATGGAGTGTACACTTTGCTGTTTTAGCTGTCGTAAATATACAGTTCAATGGCGACATTACATACACACATCATGTAGGTACCTGTTCTTTCTATTTCCAAAACATTAATACTTTAAAGAAAAAATATATCTATTAACCAATGACATTTATTCCTCCTTCACCAGTCCCTGGGTAACGTACTCTTCTTGTCAAAATGAATTTGCTTCTTCTAGATGACTCTTATAAGTGAGCCCTACGATATCCCCAATCTTGTCTACTTCTCTCAGGATAATGTTTGAAAGGTCCATCCAGGCTTTATCATGCATTATAACTTTCTTTTATGCATTTATCTTTCTTTACAGTTGAGAAATATTTCATTGCATGCATTAGGAAACGTTGCTTATCTCTGTATATATGGGGATGGTCTCTACTTTGGGGCATTCTTAACGTTACAGGAAACCAAGCAATGTAAGCAGTTTTTGAGCCTCTGTTTTAAATTCCTTTTGAATATGTGTTTAGGAATGAAATTGTTAGATAATGAGACAGCCTTGTGTCTCATTATCCAACTTTAGAAGAAATATCAGATATCTCATAGAAGCTGTACTGTTCTGCATTCCAGAATTAGGGTTAAAATTTTTCAGTGTTCTACACCATCACTTTCACTTACTCGATGATTTTGTTCTATTTGTTTTAAAAGCCATTTTAGTAACAGGGTGTGTGGGTGCGGGGAGAGTGACATCCCATTGTGGTTTTGACTTGACATTCCTTGATCATCAATGAAACCAAGTATTTTTAGACCTACAGCTACTCATTCATGAAGCATTACTGAAGGCAGTCCTCCTCTGCTCGGGAAGGTAGATCTCTTCAACCAAGTGGAAAACTTTGGAAAGGGTGCAGCTAGAACAGTGATGAGGAAGAGGACACCTGATTGGCCTTTCAGACCACCCAAATCAACTCTACCCATCAGGGTAACAGATAATAGAAGCTGCCTTCACAAATAGCAGAATTTAGCAGAACCATTGTACTGAGAATAAGTGCCTGAGTGATGGAGCCTAGGCTTTGAAGTAGCATTTTCTCAGTGATTGTTATCTGAGATTTTATGGGACTGTTCCTTTGAAGGATTCTCAGAACCTTTGCATAACTTAGTAGGAAGACATATCTGGCAAACCAGGAAGTCTTCTAAGAAATGCTTAAGTGATGGTTTCTTCAAGACAATCCCTAGATAAGAGGTTTTGATATGTGAAAATTGACTTGCAGTGTCTTTTGTGTCACAATAAAATGTGCATCTAGGAAGCTGCAAGTGTTCAGTCCCTGAGAGGCAGATCCCCCTGCTGCTTGAGAAAGCATATACTCATTCCACAATGTCTCTTTTTCAATCAGTCTTCCTGCATAGGACCAGAACACTGACACTAATCCTGAAATTCAAAGTCACTTAATAAATTAGTTTACATTCAGTTTCTCCCATTTCCAAACCATTAATTTACTCACATGCATTTTTCTTACACTTTTGAATGTTTTGGCTCTCATAGTTAACTTATTTGGGGTTAAGTTTTGTATACTGTATCAGTTCCAGTTCTATGTGAAGTCCATTTGTTCTACTAAACTATTAACTGTTCTTACTTCATAATATAGAAGGTGCCAGACTATAATGTCTGTAACATCCCCAGGACCTGATATAGTATATACACTTTCCAAATTAGAATTCACTATGTCAAACACAGTTGTACACGGCTTTAAGAATCATGGGGTAAGTGGAGGCAGGTGAAGCACTATGAGTTCTAGGAAAGGCCACACTACTTAGTGAGTTTCAAGACAGCCAGAGCTCCAAGGTGAGGCCCGATCTCAAATAAATAAATAAACTAAAAGGGTTTTTATTTTTATTGATACTAGAGCATATCAGAAATATCACAGGAAGATAAAGACAAGAGCAAAAACATAAATTAACATTGATCTTGAACTAAATTGCATATATCAATTCTTTCAAAACCTTCAAAAATGTCCGTGTCCTCTTGTCCCAAGAGTATGATAGACTTCTCCACACTCTTAGAATCAGATACATCCTAGAAGATCTCTTGTCTTGCCTGAGGCAGAAGCCTATAGTGTCATGGAATGTCCACTGGAAGTTTCCTCACTTTTCCACTATGCATGTCTCCTCTGTGCTCTGCTCTGTCAGTTTCTCCAACAGTAGGGAGCCAGAATGAATAGTAACCACGTGACGCCATATTTTGTTTGCTTGATTCTACTTGCTTGTTTGTTTGTTTTGGTCTTGTGTAGCCTAAGCCTGCCTCAAATTGCATATGGAACTGAAAATGACCTTGACCTGATCCATCTACTACCTTGTGAGTTGGCTAGTTTATTCAAGCCAAACTCAAGGCCTCCTACATACTGGACAACTTGTGAAGGAATTGAGCACACCTTTGGTCCTTGCTTTGTGTCTTAAATGAAAGAATTATTTAGCTGGGCAGTGGTGATGCACACCTTTAATCCCAGCACTTGGGAGGCAGTGGGACGCAGAGGCAGGCAGATTTCTGAGTTCGAGGCCAGCCTGGTTTACAGAGTAAGTTCCAGGAGAGCCAAGGCTATACAGAGAAACCCTGTCTCGAAAAACCAAAAAGAAAAAAAATTATCTAAAAAATTTTATATTGAATTTTTTTGGAAGCTAAAGACAACACACACACATATCACATCACATACGCATACATGCACTCACATGCATATAAATGTTCACATATATATATGCAAACGCACACACATAACACACACACTTTTGGTGCCTTATGTAAATTTTATCAGTAAGAAACACAAAATATAGAAAACTACATTCTCTTAAGTAATACTAAGAATACATGATTTGATAACAATTCTTTGTCCCACACTTGACCCAATTATCACCTATTTGGCTTATCCTTTGTATAAGCTAGTTTCCTAACAGGTTGTGAACTTAACACTACCTGGAGTGAAATTCATTTTATATTTACATAGACATCAGGAATCACTACAGGTATTTTGCTGCATTGTATCTACTTAGTAATGCAAAGATTAAAGAACTTTGCTTCAAGAAGTTTACCCAGCCTTTATACTGAGAATCTGAAGATTCTGCCTTAAGAAAATACCAATTATCTCTATATTTTGGTAGAAACATTGCCAATAACCTGTAGATAAAACTCCACTCAAGACTTTTGGAGGACAAGGACTGCTACAGGGAAAAAGATATGGTTATCCAGACCTGACATAGACAAGTGATTCTACCTGAAAGAAACGGAGAGCAATTGGTGATGCTTCCCAGATAGGAATGAGTGACTGATGGTCCTTAAAACCAGGCTCTAAAAAAGATCTAAAGAATGGTGCTTGCATGCTTGTAACTGAGCTGATCCTTGGTGAGTGTGGAGTGACTTCATTGTGAAGGGCTTTGAGCACCTGCTGGAGGATTAGAGCTTAACATATAGTAGGAGGCTAGCCACAGTAGCATCATTGTGACACACAGGAACCAGAAGGAAACAAGGAAGGGAGAATCACCATTGAGTTGGTGGACCCTCCATTCTGTTCATACTTTATCCTTAATTTCTTTATGGGCACTTAGAGCACATACTCCAGTTCTTTGGCTATCTTTAAGAAAGAAAATAACTCCTACATTAAAGCTAACGAATATAAATATGATGCCTTTAGAACTCTTGAGGGGATTTGAAATGTAACTCAGCTTGTTTTTTAACATAAAGCATGGGACTTGGTGCATGGAGCAAATCTGCACGGGAAACATTACCATCCATTCCTGGCCTGAAGCAGCTGCTTGATCCAATAGAAAGCACCCTGACTCCCTGATGCAGCCTGTCGGAACCCTGTCAGCTCTCCTGACAGCCTGAAGCACACTTTTCATCCATACATTTTTTTTTTTTTACTTCGAACTGTCCACTAAATCCCTCTTCTGTCAAAGAGAAAACTTTGAATTCTCCATGTATTTGCAAAGTAGAGATGAGTGACAGATTTCCAAGTTTAATTGCTATTAAGTCTCAGGATTCCAGTTCTGCCCACCACCATCAGAGTCTTAGAAAGTCATCAAATGCTCACAAATGATGTCCATCCAAAAAAATTTCCCTTTCAGTTAAAAATCTTAGATGCACTTTTCTACTTCTTCACTTATAGCAAAATAGTTACAAATGTCTAGGGAGAATAAGAGTGAACAGAGCTAGGCATCCAGCAAGACTCACTCAGAGATGCTTGTATGTAGCAGGCATATATTTATATTTTAGCCTGCTGGATATGACACGTTTTCTCACATGCTTCCTCAGTATGTCAGCTGTGATATCTCAGAAACATTAAGTCCTGCTTCTTGCCTATGTTCTCTGTCAGTTCACCGTCCTCTTATTTATTTCTCTGACAATGCCCAATTGTTTCACTTTTCTAGATCTTGTGAATCCAAACATAAGGAATTAAACTGTTTTTGAGGATCCTTTTAATTCTGACTTCCTAGAGAACAATTTGAAAATGTTATGAAATATACATAAGGGAAGGAAATACTTACTGTAATTCCTTTCAGTGAAGTTGAATAAATAAGTTAAGCCGAGATATGTTGCTTTATAAAGAAAAAAAATGCTCATTTACAATTTTTTCATAACACGTAAAAAAAGATGTGATATAAGGACATGCCTCTAATCTTATAAGTCTAGAGGCAGAGGCAAGAGATTGCTGCAAATTTGAGGGCAGCCAAAGCTATACAGCAAGTGCCAGGCTAGTCAAGGCTATATAGTGAGACTATCTCAAAAAATTCAAACAAATAAATATTATTCAATTGAAAAATAATATGATGTACTGAAATAGATATTTCCATACATTATTTTCAGTATATATGTGTATATATACATATACTGTGGCTTTATATATTATGTATGAATATGAATTTGTATATAGATTTACAAAGATTTAAATAGCAAATATTTGTTTTGTAATGCATACATCTTTATGTCTGTGAGATTCATATTAAATAAAATAAAATAATTTAGATAAGTAAAGGCAGAACTGATTAGCACAGAATCCAAAATGTGCAAAGAAATCACCAACACTCTTGCAGATGCCATTCTGAGAGAGGAATGAATTGGTAGCAACTTGATTAGTAACGGTTATGGGATAAAAAGGGACTATCTTCAAAGTATAGGCTTTCCATCTTGGAAACTAACATTAATATTTTATACATTAATATATCATTTTTCAGTGTTCTTGTAAAAGAGTCCCGTATTATGGAAATCACAGTGCCATGTTCACATGAGGTAGGACTTGGCCCGAGCACTACAATAGCTCGGATTGGAACTTTACAATAGGAACCTTTAAGTGATATACAGCTCAGGTACTTTCCCAGTGTCCCACCAGCATTTCCAGTCACTCACTGTATCTTATGTTCAGCAGCAGAGGTCTTTACCTACATTCATCGGAACCTTAACATTGAATGGCAAAAGAATATACTGTATTGGATTTGTAACAAAGGGTTTGGAGTTCTCGCTACCCAAAGATAACATCATTCTGGATTGAGTAAATGTCAACACTTGATTGTAATATTTTTCAAATACAGGTAGATATTGACTTATATATTTTTGTTGTTGTTGTTGTTGTTGTTTTTGAGACAGGGTTTCTCTGTATATCCCTGGATGTCCTGGAATTCACTTTGTAGATCAGGCTGGCCTCCAACTCAGAGATCTGCCTGCCTCTGTCTCCCAAGTGCTGTGTATTTTTCATACAGAAAATGCAGATGAAGAAATATCCAAGTTTAGTTCAATAGTAGCTAAATGGACACATAGGCATGATATTGTTATTGCAATTTTATACCTACCATTGTGTAACAGATATAGTTCCCTAGCATTCACCCTGATACAAAGAAAGTTATTTAGGCTTTCAGGTAATAGTGAGCTAGATACAAATGCTTCATATAGTTTTTTTCTATTAAAATTTAATTCATAAAATAAAATGCAATTAGTATAATTATGTTATGTGAATTTATAAAATAAAAGTTAAGCTTTTCAATCCTTTCAGGATTTTTAATGTAGACATTGAAGATAATAGCATCTGCTTCCAGATTTTAAATTTATGCTATATAGAGACACACTATCTCAAAGTACTTATCCATTAAGTTTGTTTAAAATTACATTGTGTGCATGTGTTTGTCTGTATCTGTGTGTATGCCTCTGTGTGTGTGTTTGTGTGTGTTTGTGTTTGTGTGTGTGTGTGTGTCTGTGTATTCATAGGATTAAATTGCAAGTAATAATAGAATTTTTAAAGAACATACTTTCTCCCACTTCATAGTTCCATCCATAATGTGTTATGGATTTTTATATAAAGAAGAACTTGTTAACCAGAATCCCTAGCTTTCCAATAAAGTGTGTGCATACATGCACACACACACACATACACACACACACACACACACACACACACACACACACACACACAAATGAGCTAACTAGCAAACTAAAATGCTAAGTATTGACGCTGGTGAGATGACTCAGTTGGAAAAATCACTAGTTGCTGAGCCTGAGGACCTGAATACAATTTCCAGGATCCCCATAGTGGAAGGGGAGGATTTTCAACTGTCCTCTGACTTACACACATACACCAGTACATGCATTAGCATGAATAGCAACAACAAATGTAATTTGGAAAAAAAACTTAAACATTATCTCTAATGTACTAAATTTTGATGTATAACATATTGTCTTAAATTGACTTTAATTGATAACAGTATATTTAAAGATTAAAAATTCAAATCAGAAATACACAGGATCTATGAAATAACAGGAAGCCATATAATAAATAATTTGCAAAACATTCTTCAATAAGATTATTAGTGCAAGAAAAATACTTTACTTTTTACTTTAAAACTAAGAATTACCTTTCAGTCCCTCCTTTTCCATCCTTTCCTAAAATGTAATTAATTCTAAGAAGTATTTGAGGAGTCAATTGAAACAGAAAATGATCTTGATGTGTCAGCCACATGTTTGTTCTATCCAGTAGGAAGTCCTAGATGAATGGTGAAATAGAAAAAGTCATGTTTTGCCTATGGTATATGCTATAGGAAAAATAAAATACCTACCTAATAGTAGGTATTCAAAGGTTTCTAAAGTTTGCAAAATGTTTTGTTTAAATAGTAATATATTTTATCAAGCTTCTGTAATTGTCTACTAGGCATACATGTTTAATTTTCTCAGTTTCACTATTTTGTGCTATTTTTTGTGTTTTAAGAACACAGTGGAAAAGCTGATGATAATCAACAATCTTAAGATGTTCTCAGCTGGATGTGTAAATAGTTCAATGCTATCTTGCAAGGCTGCTTCAGGCTTTCAGTTTATTTGAGATAATAATACTGTTCAAAATTGACAGTGCTATGACCATTGAATGAAGTACAAGTACTTTGAGAGTTCTTTCACAAAAGTATGTTGGTAATTTAAATTTGATTCCACTATTAAATTATGAAATCCAAAATATTAATATTGTATATGCCTGGGTCAACATTTCCATTTTTAGTTCTCAACATTGTCTGTGACCAAGATAACTATCTGATAAATATTTGTGGAATGAATCATTATACTACTTAATGATCCTTTAATTTCTCAACTCTAAAACGAGGGAGTCCAGAAGTTGTTCCTAAGTGCAGGAGATAAAAGTAGATATGAAGTACTCAGGATAATAACAATGGAATCCGTACATACATGCTATGGGAAATTAGTGATCTATGAAGAAAACACATCTACAGAAAAGCTGATAGAGCTGGAGACCATCAGGGGAAGTGAAATAAGCCAGACTCAGAAAGACAAATACTGCATGTTTTCTCAGATACTGCATATTTCATAGATACTGACTCTTTATTATTATTTTTCTATTATTACTTTATATGTGTAGGTTCTACAAGCGCAAAGGGAACTGACAACAAGAGATAATTTAGGAGAGGGTGTGGGAAAAAGCACAAAAGAGAGAAATGGAATACATGTGACACAAAAGCAGAACAAAGAAATGTGGAATGAGCAAGCTGGATAGGATAAATAAAAGCAAAGAAAAATGACATGCTTGTAAAACTGCCAGAAGGAAACCCACTATTTTGTATTCTTTACTGACCATGTTTCAACTATATATATATAAAAAAAATAACAGGAGAGTGCATACCATACCCATCAGTGCAAAAAAATAAAATTCTAAATATCTGACAGTAAAAGATTTAGTAAAACCTTAACCACTATTGAGTAGTGTTTCTGGATATTGGAGTCAGGACTTCAAGACTGTGAGCCAAGAACAGCCCCCAAGCACTGTACAGCTCTTATCTGATCTGCTGGATGTGTGAACTGAGATAGAATTTTGAAACTATCTCATAAAGATATTGCCTTCTTTTCTGAGGTTATCTCCATTTCAAGCTAAGTGACTTGTGTCACTTCTAGTTGTAAAAGAATGACTGCTCCAACTTCAGAGTGTTCAGTGGTGAGCATCAGCATCCATTGAGGAAGAAAGGGGAGAGCCTTCTCACCTAGTCCTCCATCTGAGATGAGAGCATAGCATACCTATATATCAAATTTTCTTGCTGAAGCACTAGACAATAGATTGCTACAGTCTGATTGTCATTAGTCTTGAGAATGGACCCCAGCAGCGCAGGACGTTACACTACTGTTTATGTTGATCTCGCTTCTTATAACAGCACAAAAATTCAGCCACTGGGACTTTACTCAGATAACCTATCTGACTCTAGTTGTTTCAATTGGCTCTGCCATAGTCAGACCATATTTCTATCATCTTAGTATTTCACAGTGAAGATTAAATTTTGACACACAAGCCCTTTGAGAACAGGCTTAGATCAGATACAGACGATAGCCATGAGCCAAAACTTTTTGATGTGTTAACACTAGGATTGAAGAGACAGCTTTAGCTTGTTTCCATTGCTTTAACATTAATAAATAAAGTTATATAAGTGCATATGTACTACATAGAAATTCCATTAGTGATATCATTTTCTTGGTTGTGTGAATAAAAAGATATTTAGGGGAATATTTACACAAATGTGGTAATAGCCAAAATGTAAAATATAAAATATTTATGAATTATAAAGGAGTAAGTATATCTCACCAGAAGAGTACCTTTCACAGCAGTCAGAAACCATTATAGAAATCTACAACTACTCAAAATGCAGGGAACAATGGAGTAAAGAGGCCCAACCTCAATTTTGATACATCTAGAAAAAGATGTCCATATCTGAGTCTCAGATATCATGGCAGAATAAGGGTGTGGGGAGATTGCCTGTTGCCAAATGGTGTCTTTTAGACATAAGAAGGAAGCTACACCAGTGAAATCTCAAAAATATCATTGGACAAGCAAGATCTGAACATTGACAGCACCTGTTGACAGTCCAACCTGGATAAGAGAAATTTTACAATTTCCCTCATGTACATGAAGAGCTATAGGTAATCAGTGAGTGTGGAGAGGAAGAGTCTTCTCCATGGATGAGCCCCTTAATAATCCCAAGGGGTCATCCTTAGAAACATTTACATATGAGTAGCACTAAAAGTGTGTGTGTGTGTGTGTGTGTTTTATGTAACAATAATGATTAAATAAGGTCATGAATTTGGAAGTAATGGTGGGAGGGTAATGGGACAACTTGGAAGAGGATAGTGTGGAAATTATATAAATGTAGTATAAGGAAAAGAGGAAGTCCTGAGTGATTATGTGAGCAGTCGATGAAATCCCGAGTGAATGTGGGTTGATGACATGGGCACAGCCATGTGAAGGGCTTAAAATTTCAGACCCACAGTCATGGCAAAGCCTTTTTCACATCAGAATCAGAAATTCACCAAGCCTCCCTTTATGAAGGATTTTTAATCTCGCAACATGGCTGCTCTGTCAAGAGATCACATCCAAAGACCTTCTAGGTCTATGTAATTTGGTTGGTTATGGTCTGAATTACAGTATGATCTGGCTAGAATGTTAACATGCCATGCCTTTAGTACACATCTTTAATCCAAAATAATGTAGGTAAGGTTAGTTTGTTGAAGGAAGCAATCATATTTGAAAGTGGCATCTAATTGAGGCACAGACAAACTGACAAATCAGAGAAAGATTTTACAAAATGAGTCAGAGATAAGGTATGCCCAAATATTACAAGAAAGACAGGAAAGAGAGGCAATGATTTTAAGAGAGCATCACAGGGAGAGGGAGAGTATGAGAGTAACAATTTTTACAGGAACAGTTTTACACAGACTGGTTGCAGGTGATTGCAGGTGAAGACAAAACAAGCTAGAATATGAGAAGGAGCTAGATTAGTACAGACAGCCAGAGTTAGTTTGGGGCCAACCAGAAAAATTCAGTCAGAAGCCAAGAGAAGCCAATTTAAATCAGTCAGCTTGGAAAGGAGTTTGGGCCAAAACAGCTGAGTTGTACCAGCCAGCCAGAATTCAGAAAGAACTAGAGGGAATGTGTTTATTCAGCAGTAAACCTCTAAGATGAGACAAATACATCTGGCACATAGAAATTTCTTTTACAGTTGATGAATACTTAATCAGTCTTTGAAAAACAAACTAACAAACAAACAAACAAACACCATATAAAATAAAAAACAAAAAACAAAAAGCTATCAACCACTGCTTCCTCTTCAAGGATGATTACAACCTAGGATGACAGTTCCCCATACAGAGATCTGCCTCCTTGTTCAACTGTACATCATAAATCTATCTTCTTATTTTCCTGTATATAATAACCCCTCTTCTGGATTTGGATATATGGGATAATCTTTCTGAGTTTCAGACAGATGTTGCTATTACTGTAGGTAATGCTCATTTAGAGTAAGAATGGCTCACTTGACTTTCTTCATTCCCTCATCACTCGAGTCAGATTTCCAGGATCAAGCCATGCAGAATGCAGCAATGTAGTACTTGTATATGAAATTCTACCAAAAGAAAATAAAAATGTAAGATTTAAAACAAGAACTTTTTTCATATTGCTATAGCAAGAACCAAGAGAACAGAAAAAATAAATCATGCAACACAACCAAATGCATAATCAAAGATGAATATTAGGGGTAAGTAGGATATATAAAATTTGTGCCTTATGCAAAGTGAAGGCTATGGAGATTGTGCATTGTATAACCACCTGTGCATTGTTTGTAAACATATTAGAAATTATTAGTAATATAGCATTTGTGATCATATCTTTTTATGAATATCAGAGAACTGAAAGAAATATTCTCACTAAGAGCAATGGAGGTTTTAATTGGAGATACTCCATTTCAGTCCTTATTGAGGTTTGTACATGTTTCTCACTATTATTCTACCTAATGTTCATGCATATATGATGTACTAGTTTCCTAATATTATGGATTTAATAGAAAGTGCTAACTTAAATTCATTCATAATAATGTGGACACATTGTAACTCATGCAATAACTTCAATAATATTTTTATAAGTATGTTTTACAACTTTATTTTTACTTTTTTTTTTTTTTTTGGTTTTTCGAGACAGGATTTCTCTGTGTAGCCCTGGCTGTCCTGGAACTCACTCTGTAGACCAGGCTGGCCTCGAACTCAGAAATCCGCTGCCTCTGCCTCCCAAGTGCTGAGATTAAAGGCGTGTGCCACCACTGCCCGGCTACAACTTTATTTTTAAATGAAGTCTTATTATTTTGACCAAGAAACAATTGAGATGAAGTTGGTGATATCTACTATGCTTTGAGTAATTTCTACGGGAAGTTGAATAATCTCCCACTAAATATAGTTTTAGATTCATGAGGTAGCTGTGGCAATGCTGGGTTATTTGGACATTGGCATTTGTAAATCACTTGCATCTGGAATAGCTCTGTCTTGTTCACTGAAATAGGATATTTTAATTGAAAATCCTATACTAAAAATATACCTTAGCTCCTAACCAATTAGGTTCTTGAATATTCAACAAAGATTATCAATGAGTTGGTTTGGAGTAATGACATAAAACACTTGGCTTAATGAAAGAGATAAAAAAAAAGATTAGCAGTTAGGTTTTTGAAAGCTGGAACACATAGTAAAGCGTGCAAATATTTACGCAATTTTTTTAATATAAGATAGAAAAGTCTGTCTAACACTTACAAACCCATAGGAAGTGTATTTTGAATAGAATCCAAAAATTCAGCCCTCTTACTTAGGATGTTAGCAGTGAATGTCACAGTACCAGGCTGTTGGCTTTCAGTGTTAACTTCCAAAGATGACAGGTGACCTGCCACACAGCATTAGTGCTTCAAAGGGCTATTGTCACTGCCAGCAGCACACCTAAATTATCAGGTTTCCAGTTTTTAAAGTGAGCAAGGCATAGTACAGTGCTTTCTTCAAAGTCAGGTCATGAAAGAGAGCAGCTAACCTCAGGCCTGAATGAAGCAGGGCACGGCATCTGAGGCAACAGGACAATAGCAGGTGGGATCTTAGTCACAGGGATGTCTGTGGGGTGTGACCTGACGAACGCGAGGACACGAAGCACAGGATCTAGAGATGATCGCTGCTAGAGAATTCATTTATGTTCAGTTCCATCCACACAAACTAATATAGACTTGTATCAATGCGAAAGGATTAGGAATAGGCAGGGTATGTGCCTAGAAAGCTGAAATTACAAATCTAAACCCAATGTAAGCTACTATTCATAAATAAAAACTCCATAATGTGCTGTTTAAACTGGTGGGTAAACTGACATATCTAATTGTTTTAGATCAAATGTTCCAGCTGGGCATGTGATCTCCAACTTTTGTACTGAATAGAATTTTATGTATAGAGTGAAGATTCATAGATATAATTGGTCAGACTGAAATGAAATATATCGGTTACAATTTTAAAAGGCAGTTATAAAATTGTGTTAAATAAGTCACTTTTACAGATATGTGAAACATTGTATTCAGTTTCTGCCACTAAGTCTATATGCGGAAAAGCACCAGAAAGAAAGCAGCTATAAAGCCGGGCAGTGGTGGCACACGCCTTTAATCCCAGCACTTGGGAGGCAGAGACAGGTGGATTTCTGAGTTCGAGGCCAGCCTGGTCTACAGAGTGAGTTCCAGGACAGCCAGGGCTACACAGAGAAACCCTGTCTCGAAAAACAAAACAAAACAAAACAAAAACAAAAACAAAAACAAAAACCCTAAGCAGCTATAAAGGCTGGGACCATGCCACTGTACCTGCATGCAACACCAACTGATAGCTGTTGTGAAGTCCAGGGTGCAAATACTTTGAAGAAGGGCTGTTTCCTGGTGTTTACGTCTTTGGAAAAACCCTGATTCACATTCTATAAATAGCCCCTAGTTTCAGCTTAAGACTGTGCAAAAGCCTTATGAGGTCAGAGAAAACCCACTGTGAACATTGACTTTTCATATCTACTATTATATTGTCTCTCAGTCCTGGATGGTGTATTGAGGTTTAGGTCCTAGAAAGTCATGTGATCACAAAGATGAACATATTTCACAGTGATCTATGTTGCTAATCTGTGAGAAAGTTGAATATGTACGTCCTTAAAAGAGAGTCTGAACTCACGGTACCTCTGTGGTTCTCATTAGGCAGAGAGTATCTGCATCAGTGCTGTTTGTAAGCCAAGATGACTGTCAGCAGTGCGGTGACTATCAGTTCCTAGATTTTGCTCGTATGTCTTGAAGTTGTCTAGGAACCTATGGGAGCTTCTCTAGTGAGATTGGAAGCATCTTTACAAATTCATTAAGTGGATCTATCAACCTTCTTATGATCAGATTCAGCTATCATTTTCAATCAACCCCAGGAGAGATCTTGATTGAGACTCATTCACTTAAACTGTTCTTGAGATCCTGACATCTTAAATCTAAGAGGGAATAACTTTTGTGTTGCTTTAAGCTAATAATTTTTATACGTGTCAGTGTTTAACTTATTGTGCCACAGAAGCTCCTAAGTGGCTCCATTTTGATGTAATATATTTTCAAACACTTAGCAACAAATGCAACCATCTTAGGAAAGTAAGTTCAACTGG
>JADRCD010203306.1:0-21950 GCA_019843815.1 Montemys delectorum
CAAACATTTGATTACCTGTAGACTTTCATCTTTGGACTCTTGGCTGCTGAACCCTGTCTCTTTTTTCCTTCCCTTTCCCCATCTCTTCACATGGCTTGAGGTTATGACCAATTTTTACTCTTTTAGATATGTCTGCCTCTGGCTATGTTTTAATTTTTGTGGAGGATGGGAGGTAGGCATGGTTTTGTTTATCAGTATTTATGTATCTAATGTATGAAACATGCCCACAATAAATGCTATTCAGTGGAACGAGGCTTCTAGATAAGAATTAATTTGATTTCTCCTTGTTCAAAAACGTCATTGGAATTTTGACAGAGGTGAAAATCCTTACTTAAGGTGCAATCATTAAGTGAAAAGAGAATTAGAACAGACTATCACCTAGACAGAAGTCTCAATTCTGCACTAAACCCACATATGGCTTATTTCCGAGTTCATATGATCAAAGAATAATTCTTGTAATTATCCTTAATCCTATTGTTAATTTAAATAATAGTTTAACTTTGTTATTGCTATAGCCTATATTATCTTTTTGTCTTTAGTCTTATACCCTGACCACATTATATCTTTCTTGAAAAAACTATCACCCAACAATATGCATTCATTCAGTCGGTGAATGGAAAATGTGTATCTTATAGATACTGTTTTATTTTCATATCCAACTCTTGAAATTTAATGTACTCATTTTTTTTTCTTTTTTAACAGCAAATATTTTTCCATAAGTATCTTTCATATGATAGGATATGAAAACAGCCTATTTAGGTGTTAGTGGGAGACACTGCAGTCCTTGTGCTCCTAGACAAACACTAGGGAAAATGAAATCTTAAACATACTGGGGTTTTCCTTAAAAGAATTGGAATCATAAAGTTTTCTTAACCCAGAGGACTTCTAGCATTTATGTTTAATATCCCAGTGAGCTTTGTAGTCTCTGTGTGTCCAAGACCACATCAGATCTGCTCCCAGATCCTTTTACTGAGCTTGATTTTCTCTGTAAAACTGTACAACCTATATTTATGAAAGCTTTCACATGTATTTTACAAAAAGGTTTGATGTAGTAACATTTGACCCCTATTTAAATTATTTTGTGCCTCATTGTACACATAAGATTATGTTAATTATGAACCAGAATTTTCTGGAGAAGGAAGTCTGGGAATCACCCCCACTCAGGAACCATCTCAGTTCAGGTAAGGATTTTTCCATACCTGATTGCTCAGGGCCACAGACCAGATTTTGAACAAGCTGCAGGACTGAATCCAGATCCTATAGGGCTTTCAAGCCTGAAATCTACAAACATCTGTGCCAAGTTATTCCATCAATCACAGGAACTGGGATATGAGATTTCTTTAGAAATATGTCTTTGCTGTACATTTATCTTGCTTCCATTTGTTGCAGTATTCAACTAAGCCAGGGGATTTTCCTTGACTAACAAATATGTCTTACTAACAAATACGTCTTAACATGCTAACCAGGATGTCAGTTGCCCTCATACATATCACTGTCTGCCAAGCAGGATGTCAGTTCCTAGAGAGGTCTTGGGAATTTAAAGTTTACTCTACCCCTATTCAAAATGGACATCTTATTCCAAAGGACTTCTCTTATTGTTATAGGTGTCTCTATTATGCTGGAGTTCATTCCAGGGGCAGCTTTTAAAGGTAAATACTATAAAATTTCTTACATAGTTGCAGGAAGTGATACATGATGGTCAGTTTGGGTCTAATCTTACTTACTATAGTTAACTATACAAAGCAATTCTAACTGGGTTCTGTAGTGATTGGTTTCTAAAACAGCAAAACACAGATTATAACAGAATATGCAATCAACTAGAGCTTGAGAAAGTTTTCTACTAGCAACACATGAGTTGTCTTATAATATTCTTAACAGCACAAAATGGCTTGCTAGAAAGGGAACCTTAAATTTTAACCTAGGTCTTAATAGTTTTCATCAAATTTTGCTTTTCTTAAATGTACCTAAAATAAAATGCTTGGGGTCAGACCCCTGCATGTGAACCAATACTGGCTACATAGTTCTGTTGAATGAAAGTGACTTCTGGTCTCTGATTGTTATTCTGCTGGTCAATTTATTCACAGAAACCTGTTGTAAGATATTTGATCTCATTTTGAAGCCACAACTGAAACAAATTTTCTTAATGTGGTATGGCATACCCCTAATATCCACCTTTAGCCCAAGAGCTTTCTATGAACAGAATTAAATAAAATCAATGATAGATCAATATGTGGAACAGGCAACCAGTTGACATGGAGTGAACATGAGAAAACACAGGAAATACAAAGGGGAGACACTTAGATGAAGGGTATTTAAGACAACTTAGGGAAGGAGAAGGACCTTTTACCTTCTCAGAATTTATTGGAGTAGGAAGCTTAACTGGGTGCTTCCTCTGTGTCTTTTGGGCAAGCAGTCTTTCACCACAGTGTCTGGCTCTTGAGTCTTTATTTGTTAAATAGATTGTTTAGGATTTTGGTTTTTTTTTAAAGCAATGGAGACCTCTACAGATGATCAAAAGCAAAGACCTATATTTAAACATGTTGTTCTCAGTGAACTTTGAGGGCAACTTTACAGTATAATACAAGTTAACAGAATAGAAGATATTTTTTTAAGTTGGCAAATAAGCACATGGCAATTTCAGTTTATTGAGTAAATTATAACCAAAGGAAAACAAACAAACAAACAAAACTGAATGTAATCGAGGTAGGTAGAAATAGGATGAGCTTGGTTCAAGGAAACTTTCTATAGTTTGTTTTTCTGTAGAGTTCACATGAAGCTCAGTGTTCTCTTGTTTGTTTTGCTATGCCAAGACTGGTGTGGCTTATAAGAATGCTTTCTCTACTTTAGCCCATAAACCCTAAGAAAGATACCTTTTTTTACTAGATATTTTCTTTATTTACATGTCATACGATATATCCTTTCCCAGTTTCTCCTCCGAAAAAAAGAAATAAAAACAACAACAAAAACTCTGTTCCCTATCACTCCCCCTGCTCACCAACCCACCCTCTCCCACTTCCTGGGCCTAGCCTTCCCCTACACTGGGGCATAGAACTTTCACAGGGCCAAGGGCCTCTCCTCCCTTTGATGACAGAGTTGGCCATCCTCTTATCTGCTGGAGCCATGAGTCCCACCATGTGTACTCTTTGGTTGGTGGTTTATTCCCTGGGAGCTCTGAGGGTACTAGTTAGCTCATATTGTGGTTTGTCCTAAGGAGCTGCAAACTCTTCAGCTCCTTGGGTCCCTTCTCTAGGTCCTTCATTGGGGATCCTGTACTCAGTCTAATGGATGGCTGTGAGCCTCTACTTCTGTATTAGTTGAGTACTCTCTGGACACAACTGTATGAGACTCCTGTCAGTCAGCACTTCCCAGCATCCACAATAGTGTCTGGATTTGATGACTGAATATGGGAAGGATTTCCAGGTGGAGCAGTCTCTGGATTGTCCTTCCTTCAGTATCTGCCCCATAGTTTGTCTCTGCAACTCCTGTAATAAGGACACATGATCAACTATGTTTATAGCAGCCTTATTTATAATATCCAGAAACTGGAAACAACCCAGATGTCCCTCAACAGAAGAATGAATACAGAAAATGTGATACATCTACACAATGGAGTACTCAGCTATTAAAAACAATGAATTTATGAAATTCTTAGGGAAATGGATGGATCTGGAGAATATCATCCTGAGTGAGGTAACCCATTCACGAAAGATATTTTAACTTAATTGCTTTCTCTGAGTTTTCTATCCTCTTCTACAAACACATTCTTCGACTTGGGGTTATAAAACTACCAAGAAAAAATATATACAGGGATGTCAGGCTATTCCTATCAATGAGGTTTGTGTCTGAACTATAACATTGTGGTAGGTAATTTTATGTTTTGTGTGTAATAATAAACTCCAACATCTGAGGCTTCTACTCTTCTGATATTCATGACTCAAAACAACTCATTTGAAAAGTTAATCTAAGTGAAATGTGATTTTGATCTAGTATCATTGAACCTGTCTGTGATTTCAGGGTTGTGGCTGGAAATAATATTGAGTAAATTATTTGGCGACTGGGCTGGTACATTAGAAATCAATATACATATAATCTGTTTTCTCAGGATCTCTATGTTGCCTCAAGGTCAGATGTTTGAAAGTCTTAACTTTAGAATCACAATTTTTGCAGTAGAAACTGCTTTGTTTCTGGGAAAAGTGCATGAATTGAATTGTAAACTCTATTGCAAAAATCAAGTGGGAGAGGGTGGGTTGGTGAGCAGGGGGAGGAGGAGGGAACATGTTTTTTTTTTCTTTTTATTGGAGGGGAAACTGGGAAAGGAGATATCATATGACATGTAAATAAAGAAAATATCTAATATCTAATAAAAAGGAAAAAATTCAATGTAAATATGGATTGCTTTTCTGTAATCACTGTAGCTCTCACCTTTCCAATATTTGTCTTCTTTAGTTCCCAGGTTCAGGCCTGGAAACAGAGGGGATTGGACAATAACCCTGCATTCAAACCACACATAGACAACAGAGGTGGCAGAAAGCTAGGGAGCTCAAGAGTCTGGGATCCAGTAAAAGTAACTTTAATGGGTACATTGTCTGAAGGGGATCTATTTAGTTTCATCACCTATGACTTCTGCTCTCTTGTTCTGGATATGGATGGTTCTATGGTATAACACCAGCTACCTTCATGGCTGTAAGAGTGGAAATTACACCATAAAGTATCTTGTTCTGAAATGATCACAGAGTCCCTTTGGTCATGAAAACTGGGCCATTATCAGATCCCATTACTAGGTGAAGGCAACACCAAGGGGCAAGTTCCTAGAGGATGTTTTAAGCTAATGATCAACTTAGTCTAGAAGGGAAATACTTCCACCCAACCAGAAAAGGTATCTATCTACAAAAACTAGCAAGCACTTGTATCCTTCCCTGGAAAACCAGATCTCAGTTAATTCACTTTTCTCAGAATTGGTCTCTTGTTTGGACCTCTTCCTAGGTAAACAGCTTTTTGATTTTGATTTACCTAAACACAAACCTGACACCTGGCTAAGGCATCCCACTCCAGGCTGTACAGTCTAAATGTAAAATACCTTGGTCTGAACAATTCAAAGTTTTTTTGATCATAGATGAATAACCTGTTGAAGGGCAGTTATCAGAGTACTGTCAGTTGTTTCTAAAAGAATTATCTTTCTCTGGTGTCCTCCATCAACTTGAGGGTATGAGATTTTTTTTTCTTTAATATTGAGAATGAGGCAGCATTGTCTCAGGAAACATCATCAGAATATCAATAGGCCCTACTAATCTTATGGCCAATTTGAGGAGCAGCTTGGTCAGTGAGCCAGCAATGGAGAACAACAATACACAGGGAAAGCCAATAGCCTCTAGAAGGGCCACAGTTTTTGTTGTTATTTTTTTTAATGTCACTTTCCCTAGTGGTGAGAACACTAGTGATGGCCCCTGCATATGGTGATAGAATTTATTTTCGCCATATGAGAGCCTGAGTCAGATACATCTGTTCTTCTCTCTGGGACAAGAGAATATAGTTTGGGTTACAAATCATTTCAGTTAATATAATTACTTCAGCTCCCTGGTTTCATCTTTCAGCTTGTGACAATCATGAGTAAGTACTTATAGTGATCATCAGGCAGTTGGATAGCAAGATTGATGGCTGTGGCTTTTTCAAACTGGACACATGGGGAAGATATAGGATCTGGTAGCTTACTCAGTTCTTAGCCAATATTCTGATGTTCTTCAGGGGAACAAAAGATACGGACTCAGAGTACTTTTGGTTTGTTTGTCTGTTTGTTTGTTTGTTTGACTTGTTTTGCTTTTTTTCTGAATAGGTTGCAATAGACTATTAGTAGCCACCACATTCTTATACAAGTGAGCCATCCTATAGTTACAGAGTCCAAATCTTTTACTAAGTATGTCACAGGGCATTTCTATGGCCCTAATATTTGTATTGGAACTCCTTTTGTAATGTCTTTTGTTTCATGAACAATGAATAAAAATGTTAATGAGACATCTGGAAGTGCTAGGATTAGAGCACAAGTCATAGTTGTTTTTAATGTCTAGAATCCATTTTGTTTAGTATCATGCTCTGTGCTGTTTTTGTGCTAGTATGTACGGAGGCTTTTCTGTTAGCCAAAGGCAGAAAGACCTAGCTACACATAAGAACTCTCAAACCTTTCTCTTAGTCTTTGGAGATAGTATGGCAGTAATTCTTCTTTGAGACAGGCTTCTTTGCCTCCCCTTAGCTGGAAGTCAAGATAGATAGCCTCTGCTCTACTAAGTTGGGCTTTGTTTACTGACATTCAACAGCCCAAGGTCTGTAACATATGTGGCAGACCTTCAGTGTCCCTATTAAAATTTAGTTATGAATATTTATTAATTACAGGATCTTGTTGTTAGGGGAGTCTTGGGGGGTTGGTTTCTCACATACCCCTAGGAATCTTTGCTGTCCATCTAGAGATATTCCAATGGCATCATTTGATTGGGCAAAGAATGTACATCTAGTCCATATTCTTCTGACAGAGGGTGAAACATCAAACAGTTCTTTGGTATCTGTATGTGTACTTATTTCTCACATCAGAGAAAGTGTCACTAGTTTTCAATTTGTGAAAAAGCTCTCATGGCACTATTATTATACATCTTTATTTTTTGTACCTCGAGAAACTATGACCTATTTATAGTTTTAAATTTTTCTAGCTGTAATATCTTTTAATGTCTAATGCCAACTGGGTAATAAAGGACATTTTTATCACATACCTTTAATCCTTTTAAAAAGGACCTATCAAAATTTTTATGGTCTCCTTGGTGGTAAAAGACAGAAAGGAAAATCTGCTCTATCCAGGGTGGATGGGCTAGCATAAATCTCCTTCCTCAGCCTACTGTTGTCAGAGAAATATTTGTTTTGAATTTATAATTATACAGGTCCTTTGTTCCAAAGTAAAGATAAACTATCAAAGAAGAAAGAATGTATCATTCTCTTTTCTCCTTCTAGAGGCTGCTTGAAGCAAACAAGGAATCAGAGAAAATACACACCTCAGTTAACATTATCCATAACTTTGTATTCTGCATAGATTCAGAGAACACTGGATAAAAGGCTTGGCACCTCCCTACTCCACAAAGGAATATGTATGTCTATATACGTATATACGTGTATATATGTGTGTTTGTGTTTGTCTGTGTCTGTGTGTGTGTGTGTGTGTGTGTCTGTGTGTGTGTGTGTGTGTGTGTGTGTATAAATACATGTCCTTATGCAGTAACAATGAAAAAGAGGTGATGAATTTGAAATAGAGGAAGGCTGGGCAGTGGTGGCACATGCCTTTAATCCCAGCCCTTGAGAGGCAGAGGCAGGTAGATTTCTGAGTTTAAGGCCAGCCTGGTCTACAGAGTGAGTTACAGGACAGCCAGAGCTATACAGAGAAACCCTGTCTTGAAAAACAAACAACAACAAAAAAACCAAAACAAAACAACAAAAACAAACAAACAAAAAAAGAAGTAGAGGAAGAAGGTGTATTTGGGAGGTTTTAGAATAAAGAAATATATGATAGAAAATTTATTATTAAAATTCAATCTCACATATAAACAAGAAAAAAACAGATGAAGCTGCATTACTTCAATAAACATCACAGATAATTATGAAATTGCCCTGCAACATTTATATACTGCTTACAACTGTATCATATATCCCAAGCCCTGCTATAAGAGAAATAAAACAGAAAATCTTATATTGAATATGACAGAAATCAAAGTAATGTGCATCTCATAGACTGGTGCTATTCTTTGGTTGTCCAAAGAGGAGCACATTCTCTACAAATAAACCCAAATAAACCTGTACTAGCTCTCTGATGTAAAATATAAGAGGACCACAGGCCTCTAACGAGTCACTGACCTGACCAATACCATGGCTATTCCTAGCCTTGGCTGATTTGCATATACCCAGAGCACAGCCCACTTCTCAGATGGCTTCTTTATAGTCAGGTCACACCCTGTGCTAGAGTCAGCTTCACACATGTTACACAGAGACATGAATATGCTCACTTGCTCCTGCTCTGGTTTACAGGTAAGGAAGACTGAATAAACTAAAAATGTATACATATGAGTATGGTTAGTACTCTATGATCTCTATAAAATTTGTCTTATAACAAGATACATTGTGTGGGAATTCTTTTTCAATTTTCAATCTTAGGTGGTAAATGTGACATTCAGATGACCCAATCTCCTGCTTTTCTGTCTGAATCTCTGGAAGGAAGTGTCATGATCACATGCCTGGCAAGTCAAACCACTGGTACATGGTTAGCATGGCATCAGCAGAAACCAGGGAAATCTCCTCAGCTCTTGATCTATTCTGCAACCAAGTTGGCAGATGGGGTCCCATCAAGGTTCAGTGGCAGTGGATCTGGCACAAATTTTTCTCTTAAGATCAGCAGCCTACAGGCTGAAGATATTGCAAGTTATTACTGTCAACAAGGTTATAGTACTCCTCCCACAGTGATTCAAGCCATGACATAAACCACTGAGGGAAGCAGAAGTGAAGGCCCACTCTGCTGAAAATGGCTCTTCAGGTGTCTCTCGCTGCTGACACATTTTTGTTTAGGCTAAATTTAAATGTCAATGTGATGCCTTTACATCAGGATCAGAGGAACTTTTCTACCCTAAATACTTCTCATAGCTCACAAGAAAAAAATAACTTTACACAGACACACAGACACATAGACACACACACACACACACACACACACACACACACTCTTACACACACACACACACACATGAGAGAGAGAGACAGAGAGAGAGAGAGACAGAGACAGAGACAGAGAGACAGAGACAGAGACAGAGAGACAGAGAGACAGAGAGGCAGAGAGCATTAACATCTGTCGGGAGAGATGTTTAGTTAACAGCACTGGTTACTCTTATAGAGGACCTGTGTTTGATTTCCAGTACCCCCATGATGGCTAACAACTGTCTATAACTTCAGTTTAGTGTACATGTGATCCTCTTGTGCCTGCTGATGACTGTGCACTTATATGGTCCACAAACATACAAAATACTAATATGCATAAGTTAAAAATAAATGAGTCTTAAATGTTGGAATATCTTAAGGTACTAGTATTTTGACATATTGAAACCAGTAATAGGTTATTCCCAGAACATAAAATCCATTTTGTTTTCATTTTACAGAAAGTTAGACTTTCTGACCACAGAGTTTTCACCTAGGATGTCAACTCTCATATAATATTTGTAAATAAGAGGAAGTTTTCCTCAATTAGCTATTCAATTTTCCCTTTACTATGAAGGCAAGTATACTAGATACTCTTCTACTGCTGTGATAAAAATCTTATGGCCAAGACAATTTATAAACCAAAGCATTTAATTTGTGGGCTCACATTTCCAGAGTGTTAGTCCAATGCCAAGAAAATGGCTTGGGATTTTGCAACCTCAGATTACACCAACCTTGATACAAATCCTCCAATAAGGCCATACCTCTTAATCTTTCCCAAGCAATCTATCAAATGGAATCCAAGATCTCCTATGTGTGAGACAATGCAGGACATTTTAATTCAAACCACAATAGTAAATAATATTTCCAAGATAGAACACTATAGGAAAGGACTAAGTCAGAGTGGGACAGGTAAGGGTAGAGATAGCTTAGCAACCTTGAATACACTGGACTTGAGTTACAGGTACATTTCTTTCCAAACAAAACAATTATCAACTTGGAACAACAATTTCATCAAACTGCAAATACTCAACTCTCCAAACAAAGCAATCAGATCACTCTAACTCATGGATTCATACCAGCCTCTAGTTTTACCAAATATTCTAGGAAAAATAAGAAGAACTAGGCATAATCAACTTTTCCAGCCTACAACTGATTGTGTAATAAACACAGTCCTTAAAATAATACTTTATGGAAATCATTATGTTTACTGCCTTGTGTATATTCATAATCTACCAAGCAATCATATGCATCATGGAAAAAGTTTGTATGCATTGAACAAAACCTACCAATCAAAACAGAAAATCATACATATTAGATTCCTTACCAACCAACACCTCATCCTCAGAATGACAGAGAGAAGTTCCAAGAAATAACTATTGAGAAAATTTCATGCTTGTACTTCTGTTCTATTTCAGTGTGTCTCCCCTGTGCTGTATTTAACTTTAGTACTGAAAAAAAATCATTGAAACAATGTTATAACATAGATCACATTTAGATATGACTCTATTAAAAATGTTATATTCTCATGTTTTCTATAACTAATATATTCATTAACTTCCCAAAGACTTCTGCTTAGTTATAGTTAATGAAATTTCTTATTTACATCTGCTCTAAGACTGTATGAAGTTTTTTTCTTTTTACTTAATTAACACATGCAATGAATACTTCGAAGGTTACATAAGTATTTTCCACTCCCAGCTTCCATTTGTTGGGGCAGTTTGGGGCCCAGTGATCCCTCTCTTTGCCCAGTGCCCACTGGCCCTTTTCAAGGGGTTTCCTTTCTCTCTTTGTTTGGAATCTCTCTTCTCTGCTTTCCCTAGTTACTGTAGCCAAGATTCTATGTAAACTCTTTTCCTGTTGCTTTTCTTTTTTCATCTCCCGTTCATCTACTTTCTTCTTCCTTTCTCTGTTCCTTCTTCTCTTGTCTCCCTGTAATAGTAGATTTTCTCACCAACCTCACTAAGTCCCTCAACAATGTATCCCTATAGCCTCTTAAGCTTTTACCTGCTATCTCTACTAGCCTGTGAGTGACCCTAAGGGCTTTTTCCAGTCCTACAACCTCCTTGCAGCTTCACCCTCACAGCTAGGGTCAAGGCTAGGCCAAGTTCTATTCTGTGCCCACAGGAACATTCTTGAGAAAAACATTTTCAGAAAAACAGCACAGCATACTGACTGAAAGTGACCTGACCCTCTGGAAAATCTCAGATAAAGTTTAAATGTGTGTCATGTTTGATAGCCAGTAGATTTAAAGAACAATATGCTTAGTTAATATGATTGAACTGTAACCTTGCTGACATAACCTGTTCCCCTAAAAAGGATAAAAACTGCTTATAATAGCCATACAGGATCACTTTCTTGTCACTTGCTTTAAGGGACTAATTGAAGGTCAACCCTGATGCAACAAAAAATAAACATCTTGCTTTTTCATCTATCTGTGTCTTGGTGTCATACCCCATCATGTTTCCTATGTGTGTAGGTTTATCACCTACTTGTAGGTTTATCAAGACAAAACCTTAAGGTCTCACTGTTACACAACCACTTAAGAGGCCCCAGTGCATTTCTGGTTTAGAGTTTTTAATATCTAACAAAGCTATCATATCATACTTCCCTTCTGCCATTTACTAATACTTTCCACATTTCCTGTGTGTGGACTTATTAGTGATACTACTCGCTACAACAAAACTCTCTACTTTCATGTCTGGAAGCTTAACCCAGTTAAGAGCACTGACCATTGTTTCAGAGATCCTGAGTTCTGCTACCAACACCCACATTACAGCTCACAGCCATTTGTAACTGAGTTTCAGGATATTCAAAACACTCTCTTGGCCTTCTTGGGTTCTGTGAATTTGATACACAGATATACATGGAAACAAAACATCCAAAATTGTAAAGTAAAGTAATGAAAATAAAATATCTGCTTCTTCCTACAACTATAAAATATTAATTAGTATGATATGTACCTCCGAGTCACTCTAGGACTCTTAGGACTAATTGTATCCAACAAGAAATGTGATAGAGTACACCTTCTTATATATTTTCTCAGCTGTCATCTATGCTTTATCATACTCCTAAATGTTTCAGTATTGTTTGTCTTGGCCTCGATTTGTGGAGAGCAGAAAAGTAGGGAAGCCATATGCAATGGAAAGTCCAGTAAAGTCTCTCTTCTTAGCTGGGTAAGCTCCTTCTCACTGTATGCTTCCACTGTGTACCATCAACACTGCACTTATCATTATGCATTTAGCATTAATAGTCTGCATCATGTTGATCAATCACTAGTCTCTTTCTATACATCTATAAAGACTTTTATTTACTAATATACTAAAATAGTCATAGAAGAAAAATATGCTGGACTTCTATAAAAAGGAGTTGTGTGAGTCTACATTCTCTAAAAGAACTGAACTGAAAGAATGAATATTTATTGTTGGAGATTTAGGGCTGTTAAGATGGCTCAATAGATGAAGTGCTTATTATTCCCACAAATTATGACTTGATTTTGATATTTGATCAGGACAAGATAAGCAATTGCAGTACCATCCTCATTCATGAAAATAAGAGCAATAAAAATTCCAGGGTATGAGCAGGGGTATTCTTGTCCACACTGTGTCCTGACTTGAAATAACACCTCCACAGGGTTTGATCAATATATGAAGAAGTCCTTGGGGAATTACACTATGTCCTGTACCCATACAACTTAGCAGGAATGATGGACATGTCAGGGGTCCAGAATTCTCTGGTTTTGTCTTTGCAATTCAATGTAGGCCCCCTGGGTTCCTAAGTGTCCCAGATAGACCAGTGCAGATCATATTAGCCTACAGGGAACAGCCTCATATCTCTGGACAAATAAAAACAGGGACCCAACCACCAACCAAGGACTATACATGGTGGGACTGAATGTTTTGGCAGCATGTGTATAGTAGACGATTGAAAATTTGATCATCAATAGGAGGAGAGGACCTCGGCCTTGTGAAGGTTTTGTGCCCCAGTGTAGGGGAATGCCAGGGACAATAAGTGGGAGAGGGTGGGGTGGCAGGCATGGGGAGGGGGGAGGCAACAGGGGTTTGTTCTTGTTGATTTTGTTTGTTTGTTTTTTGGAGGGGAAACTGGGAAAGAAGAAATTTACATGTAAATAAAGAAAATATCTAATAAAAAATAAAAAAAGAAAATGCAAAAAAATCCCAGAACTATGTACATTCTTTGGGAATTTCATACATCTATACTCTATAATATGATCTTATCCACTCATGTTCCTTTCTTGAATTCCCAACTATAAATACCACCAAGCAAATACTTTCACAGTTTCATGTCATCTTGCTTTGTTCATTTATTTATGTTTAATTATTTATATGTCTTTTTCTGGTGTGTTTGTGTGTGAATGTGAGTAGTGGTACCTAAAAGAGTCATAGGAACCACACCACCTAAAAGGAAGGTCTCAGCCAGATATGAATAGCCAAGTGTGGTGCTTAGAGTCAAACATCAGTCCACAGTAAGAATAGTGTGTGATATTAACTAATAAAACTTCTTCCCAGGCCTCTATATAACAATGTCTTTCTTTTTTATACTTATAGATTTCAATGTCCAGATAGTGATATATGGAGGGCATGCAACACACAATTGTCTAGAGATCCAGTAAAAAATCACTCCTCTAATAGTTATCAACTTCAATAAATCCTTTTCTCTGGGTGGAGCTATATGAGAGTCTTCCCTCACCCAGCTCTCCAGAAGGTTCAGGGTACAACACAGAATAGTAGGTAAAAAAGAAGTTTAGAGACACCATGGGGAGAAGTACTGGAAAATAATTTTTTCTGGACAATATATGGATGTTGCACTTATGAAATTATAACAGCTGGACTTATACACAACCCTCCTCATGAGCTCAAGACAGTCAAAAGTCTCTTTGTCTCTTAATATGAACTATTTTCTTCAGAAACATAAGTCCTTTTATAACAGGTGCTCATAGAACTTCAAGTTTTGTATGTTCAGCTCTTGCTACCTCTACCAACTGATGAAAGTACCATGTGAAAGTATAGTTTTGAAGCCCTGTGAACAGATTGTGCCATGTACTTGATTATAAGTGGTCTTTCCCCCTGAAATTTGGCTTCTCTATTGAAGATATTCTGGTTGTTACCTCCTAGTAATTGTTAAAGCCTAATAAAGCAACCATAGTGTCTGATTCAGGGTTTATATTCCTGCAGAAAACATCATGATCAAAAAGCAAGTTGGAGAGGAAAGGGTATATTCAGCTTATACTTCCACATTGCTGTTCATCACCAAAGGACTTCAGGACAGGAACTCACACAGGGCAGGAACTTGGATACAGGATCTGATGCAAAGGCCATGGAGTAAGTGTTGATTACTGGCTTGCTTCTTCTGGCTTGCCCAGCTTACTTTCTTATAGAAGCCAGAATTACCAGTCCAAGGATGGCACCACCCACAATGGGTACTCAAACCCTTGATCCTGATTGAGAAAATGTCTTACAGCTGGATCTTGTGGAAGTATTTCATCTAGGGAGGCTCCTTGCTCTGTAATAACTTCAGCTTGTGTAATGTTGACACACAAAACCCAGTCAGTGCACATAGTTTGAGTCTCATTTACTTGTAAGCTACTTTAAGAGAAGCTTAGATTCTTCATACTGCAACAGAAGTTGAAAGAGTAATTCTCAAACTCATATGCAAATATGTAAAACTGCACAATAGCCAAAACAAGACTGAAAAGTAAAAGAACTTTTGGAGGAATCACCATCTCCTCATATCAAGATGCACTACAGAGAAATAGTGATAACAATTGCGTTGTTTTGGTACAGAAACAGAAAGATTGATCAATGAAATAAAATAAAAAATCCACAAATAAGCTCACACACCTATTGGTATAGAAATAGACAGAATGATCTATGGAATAGATGCAGAAATAAACATAAACAGTTATGAACACTTGAATTTTAACAAAAAGTCAAAACCATACAATGGAAAAAAGAAAGTACCTTCAACAAATGACGTTGATTTAACTAGATGTCTGCATGTTGAAGAATGCACATAGATCCATATTTATCACTCTGAACATAACTGTAGTCCAAGTGGATCAAAGAACATACATAAAACAAGATACACTAAATATAATAAAAGAGAATCTTTGAAAAACCTTGAATGCATTTGTACGGAAGACAATTTTATAAACAGAATACCAATACCTCAAGCTCTAATATCAACATTTGATATATGAGACCTAATGAAGCAGAAAGCCTTCTGTAAGGCAAATGGCACTGTCACTAGGACAGAATGAAAGCCTACAGATTGGGAAAAAATCTTCACTAATGAAACATCTGATAGGGGACAAATATCTAAAATATATAAAGAGCTGAAGAAGTTAGACTCTAACAAACCAAATAACCAAATTTTAAAAATATGGTACAGAGCTAAATGGAGAATTCTCAATACAGGCATCTCAATTGTCTGAGAAGCACTTAAAGAAATAGTCAATATCCTTAGTCATCAGAGAAATATAAATCAAAATTACTCAGATTCCACCCTACACCAATCAATATGATTAAGTTCAAAAATTCAAGTGACTGTAATGCTGTCTAGGATCGGGAGAAAAGGGTACATTCCTCCATTGATAATTGGATTGCAAACATTGTATAGCCACTCTAAAAATCAATGTGGTAGTTCTCAGAAAATTGGAAATAGTTGTACCTTATGATCCACCTATACAACTCCTGGCCATAGACACAAAAGGTACTCTACCATACAACAAAAATTTGTGCTCCACTGTGTTGATAGCAGCTTTAGTCATAATAATCAGATCCTGGAAACAACCTTGATGACCTTCTACCAAAGAGTGGATACAGAAAAATGTGGTTCATTTACACAATGGGATATTATTCAGCTATTAAAAACAAAGACACCATGAATTTTGCAGCAAATAGATAGAACTAAAGAATATCATCATCAGTGAACTAACCCAGACCCAAACAGACATGCATGGTATGTAATGTTATGTGGAAATAAGCTATGAAGTACGGAATAACAATGATATATACCATAGATTCCCCAAAAAAGTAAAACAAGAAGTAAGGTCCAAATAAGGAAGCTTGATTTTCACTTTTAATTGAGGAACAAAATTGTCATGAGAGGCAGAGAAAGGGAGGAAGCTGGATGGAAGAGGGGGGATAAAGAAGAATGAGGGGCTGGATCAGAAATGGGGATAGAGAGGAAGGATGCTCAGCAGTCCACTAGAATAAATGGAAATCTGCAGCTGCCTAAGGTAGGTGCACGGGGGGAATCTCTAGAACATTCCACAGACTTGAAATGCATGAAGCTCCAAACAGTCAATGTAGGTGACCTTACCTGATATGCCTAGCAGTAATGGCATGAAGTATGAGGATATCATGCCAAGCACGACCTCCAACTGATGGATAAAGACACCAAAACATCCACAAAACTTTTGACCCAAAGTTTGTCCTTTCTTTTTTTTTTTAATTAGATATTTTCTATATTTACATGTAAATTTCTCCTTTCCCACTTTCCCCTCCAAAAAACAAACAAACAAACAAACAAAAATAACAAGAACAAACCCCTGTTGCCTCCCCCATCCCCATGCTGCCTGCCAACCATCACCAACTTATTGTCCCTGGCATTCCCCTACACTGGGGTAAAAACCTTCACAAGGCTGAGGTCCATTGCTCCTACTGATGATCAAATTTGCAATCCTCTACTATACACATACTGCCAAAACAATCAGTGCCACCATGTATAGCCCTTGGTTGGTAGTTGGGTCCCTGGGAGCTCTGAGGGTACTAGTTAGTTCATATTGTTGTTCATCCTAAGGGGCTGCAAACCCTTCAGCTCCATAAATCCTTTCTCTAACTCCTTCATTCAGGACCATGTACTCAGTTCAATGAATGGCTGTGAGCTTCTACATTTGTATTAGTCAGGTATTGTCAGAGCCTCTCAGGAGATAGCTATATTTAGGCTGGCTTGTCCTTCCTTCAGTCTCTGCTCCTAAGTTAATCTCTGCAATTCCTTCGGTGGGTATTTGGTTCCCCCTTTTAAGAAGGAATGAAATGTCCACATTTGGGTCTTCATTCTTCTTAAGTTTCTTGTGGTTTGTGGGTTGTTCTTCCTGTATTCCAAACTTCTGGGCTAATAATCACTTATCAGAGAATGCATACCATGTGTTTGTGTTTGGGTTACCTCACTCAGGATGATACTCTCCAGATTTATCCATTTTCCTAAGAATTTCATAAATTCATTGTTTTTAATACCTGAGTAGTACTCCATTGTGTAGATGTACCAGTTTCTGTATCTATTCCTCTGTTAAGGGACATCTGGGTTGTTTCCAGTTTCTGGCTATTATAAATAAGGCTGCTATGAACATGATGGAGCATGTGTCGTTATTACATGTTGGAGCATCTTCTGGGTATATGCACAAGAGTGGTATAGCTGGGTCCTCTGGTAGAACTATGTCCAATTTCCGGAGGACCCACCACACTGATTTCCAGAGTTGTTGTACTAGTTTGCAATCCTACCAGCAATGAAGTAGTGTTCCTCTTTCTCCACAACCTCTCCAGCATCTGTTGTCACCTGAGTCTTTTTTCCTAGCCAGTCTGACTGGTGTGAGGTGGTATCTCAGAGTTGTTTTGATTTGCATTTCCCTGATGACTAAGAATGTTGAACATTTCTTTAGGTGTTTCTCAGCCATTTGGTGTTCATCAGTAGAGAATTCTTTGTTTAGCTCTATGCCCCATTTTTTAATAGGGTTATTTGGTTCTCTGGAGACTGACTTCTTGAGTTCTTTGTATACATTGGATATTAGCCCTCTATCAGATATAGAGTTGGTAAAGATCTTTTCCCAATTTGTTGGCTGCTGTTTTGTCCTATTGACAGTGTCTTTTGCCTTACAGAAGCTTTGCAACTTTATGAGGTCACATTTGCCAATTCTTGATGTTAGAGCAGAAGTTATTGGCATTCTCTTCAGGAAATTTTCCCCTGTGCCTATTTGCTCGAGGTTCTTCCCCACTTTATTTTCTATTAGATTCAATGTATCTGGTTTGATGTGGAAGTACCTGATCCACTTGGACTTGAGATTTATACAAGGAGATAGAAGAATGGATTAATTTGCATTCTTCTATATGCTAACTGCCAGTTGCGCCAGCATCATTTGTTGAAAATGCTGTCTTTTTTCTACTGGATGGTTTTAGCTCTCTTGTCAAAGATCAAGTAGCCGTAGGTTTGTGGGTTCATTTCTGGGTCTTCATTTCTATTCCATTGATCTACCTGCCTGCCACTGTACCAATACCATGCAGTTTTTATCACAATTTCACTGTAGTACAGTTTAAGGTCCGGGACTGTGATTCCACCAGAGGTTCCTTTATTGTTGAGAATAGTTTTGGCTATCCTGGGTCTTTTGTTATTCCAGATGAATTTGCAAATTGCTCTTTCTAAGTCTGTGCAAAATTGAGTTTGAATTTTGATGGGGTTTGCATTGAATCTGTAGATTGCCTTCGGTAAGATGGCCATTTTTACTATATTAATCCTGCCAATCCATGAGCATGGGAGATCTTTCCATCTTCTGAGATCTTCTTTGATTTCCTTCTTCAGAGCCTTGAAGCTCTTGTCAAACAGATCTTTTACTTGCTTAGTTAGAGTTACACTCAGGTATTTTATATTATTTGTAACTATTGTGAAGAGTGTTGTTACCCTAATTTCTTTCTCAGCCTGTTTATCCTTTGTGTAGAGGAAGGCCTCTGATTTGCTTGAGTTAATTTTATATCCAGCTATTTTGCTGAAGTTCTTTATCAGGTTTAGGAGCTCTCTGGTGGAATTTTTGGGGTCACTTAAGTATACTATCATATCATTAGCAAATTGTGATAATTTGACTTCTTCCTTTCCAATTCGTATCCCTTTGATCTCCTTTTGTTGCCTAATTGCTCTGGCTAGAACTTCAAGTACAATATTGAATAGGTAGGGAGAGAGTGGGCAGCCTTGTTTAGTCCCTAATTTTAGTGGGATTGCTTCAAGTTTCTCTCCATTTAGTTTGATGTTGGCTACTGGTTTCCTGTATATTGCTTTTACTATGTTTAAGTATGAGCCTTGAATTCCTGATCATTCCAAGACTTTTATCATGAAGGGATGTTGGATTTTGTCAAATGCTTTCTCCACATCTAGTGAGATGATCATATGGTTTTTATCTTTGTGTTTGTTTATGTAGTGAATTACGTTGATGGATTTCTGTATATTGAACCATCCCTGCATCCCTGGGATGAAGCCTACTTGATCATGGTGGATGATCGTTTTGATGTGTTCTTTGATTCGGTTTGCAAGAATTAGTTGAGTATTTTTGCATCGATATTCATAAGGGAAATTGGTCAGAAATTTTCTTTTTTGTTAGGTCTTTGTGTGGTTTAGGTATAAGAGAAATTGTGGCTTCATAGAACGAATTAGGTAGAGTACCATCAGTTTCTATTTTGTTGATTAATTTGAGGAGTATTGGTATTAGGTCTTCTTTGAAGGTTTGATTAAACTCTGCACTAAAACCATCTGGTCCTGGGCTTTTTCTGGTCGGGAGACTATTAAAGACTGTTTCTATTTCATTAGCAGATATGGGACTGTTTAGATCGTTGATCTGATCTTGACTTAACTTTGGTACCTGGTATCTGTCTAGAAAATTTCCATTTCATCCAGGTTTTCCAGTTTTGTTGAGATAGGCTTTTGTAGTAGGATCTCATGATACTTTGGATTTCCTCAGTGTCTGTTGTTATGTCTCCTTTTTCACTTCTGAGCTTGTTAATTAGTAAACTATCTCTGTGTCTTCTAGTTAGTCTGGCTAAGGGTTTATCTATTTTGTTGATTTTTCTCAAAGAACCAGCTCCTGGTTTGGTTGATTCTTTGTACAGTTCTTTTTGTTTCTATTTGGTTGATTTCAGCCCTGAGTTTGATTATTTCCTGCCTTTGACTCCTCTTGGGTGAATTTGCTTCTTTTTGTTCTAGCGCTTTCAGGTGTGCTGTCAAATTGCTGGTGTATACTCTCTCCAGTTTCTTTATGGAGGCACTTAAAGCTGTTAGTTTTCCTCTTAGGACTGCTTTCATTGTGTCCCATAGGTTTGGGTATGTTGTGGCTTCATTTTCATTAAACTCTAGAAAGTCTTAATTTCTTTATTTATTTCTTCCTTGACCAAGTTATCATTGAGTAGAATGTTGTTAAGCTTCCACGTGTATGTGGGCATTCTACTGTTTATGTTGTTATTGAGGAGCAGTCTTAGTCCATGTTGATCTGATAGGATACAAGGAATTATTTCAATCTTCTTGTATCTGTGGAGGCCTGATTTGTGACCAATTATATGGTCAATTTTGGAGAAGGTATCATGAGGTGCCTAGAAGAAGGTATATCCTTTTGTTTTAAGATAAAAAGTTCTATAGATATCTGTTAAATCCATCTGATTCATAACTTCTATTAGTCTCATTGTGTCCTTGTTTAGTTTTTGTTTCTATGATCTGTCCATTGCAGAGAATGGGGTCGTTGACGTCTCCAACTACTACTGTGTGTGGTGTAATGTGCACTTTGACCTTTAGTAAAGTTTCTTTTATGAATTTAGATGCCCTTGCATTTGGAGCATAGAGGTTCAGAATTGAGAGTTCATCTTGGTAGATCATACCTTTGATGAATATGAAATGTCCCTCCTTATCTTTTTTGATCACTTTAGGGTGAAAGTCAATTTTATTCGATATTAAAATGGCTACTCCAGCTTTTTTCTTGGGACCATTGGCTTGGAGAATTGTTTTCCAGCCTTTTATTCTGAGGTAGTGTCTGTCTTTGTCACTGAAATGGGTTTCCTGTATGCAGCAAAATGTTGAGTTCTGTTTACATACCCAATCTGATAGTCTATGTCTTTTTATTGGTGAATTGAGTCCATTGATGTTAATAGATATTAAGTAAAAGTAATTGTTGCTTCCTGTTACTTTTGTAGTTAGAGCTGGCACTCCGTTCATGTCTCTATCTTCTTTTAGTTTTTTTGGAAGATTACATTTTTGCTTTTTC
Organism: Montemys delectorum; assembly: GCA_019843815.1. Taxonomy (NCBI): domain Eukaryota; kingdom Metazoa; phylum Chordata; class Mammalia; order Rodentia; family Muridae; genus Montemys; species Montemys delectorum. The sequence continues at coordinate 20,747 of JADRCD010203306.1, forward strand.
AGGGATGTAGTTCCCCTCCTTGTGTTGGAGTTTTCTATTTATTACCCTTTGAAGGGCTGGATTCGTGGAAACATATTTTGTGAATTTGGTTTTGTCATGGAATACTTTGGTTTCTCCATCTATGGTGATTGAGAGTTTTGCTGGGTATAGTAGTCTAGCCTGGCATTTGTGTTCTCTTAGCTTCTGTATGACATCTGCCCAGGATCTTCTAGCTTTCATAGTTTCTGGTGAGAAGTCTGGTGTAATTCTGATAGGCCTGCCTATAATGTTACTTGACCTTTTTCCCTTACTGCTTTTAGTATTCTTTCTTTGTTTTGTGCATTTGTTGTTTTGACTATTATGTGGCAGGAGGAATTTCTTTTCTGGTCCAGTCTATTTGGAGTTCTATAGGCTTTTTGTATGTTCATGGGCATCTCTTTCTTTAGGTTAGGAAGTTTTCTTCTATAATTTTGCTGAAGATAGTTACTGGCCCTTTAAGTTGGAGGTCTTCACTCTTTTCTATACCTATTATGCTTAGGTTTGGTATTCTCATTGTGTCCTGGATTTCCTGGACATTTGGGGTTAGGGTCATTTTGCATTTGCTTTTTCTTTGGCTGTTCTGTCAATGTTGTCCATGTTATCTTCTGCCCCTGAGATTCTCTCTTCTATCTTTTTTATTCTGTTGGTGATGCTTGCATCTATGTTTCCTGACTTTTTCCCTAAGATTTATAACTCCAGGATTGCCTCTTTTTGTGATTTCTTTATTGTTTCTACTTCCATTTTTAGTCCTGAATGGTTTTACTCAATTCTGTCACCTGTTTGTTTTTGTTTTCCTGCAATTCCTTAAGGGATTTTTGAGTTTGCTCTTTAAGTGCTTCTACTTGTTTACTTGTGATCTCCTGTAATTCTTTATGGGATTTTTTTTTGTTTCCTCTTTAAGGGCTTGTGCCTCTTTACCTGTGTTCTCCTGTATTTCTTTAATGAGTTATTCATGTCCTTCTTAATTTCCTCTATCATCATTGTGAGATATGATTTTAGATTCAAATCTTGCTTTTCCAGTGTTTTGGGATATCCACGGTTTGCTGCGGTGGGAGTAATAGGTTCTGATAATGCCAAGCAGTCTAGGTTTCTGTTGGTAGGATTCTTGCATTTGCTTTTCGCCATCTCGTGATCTCTGGTGTTAGATGTTCTTGGTGTCTTTGACTAGAGCTTGTCCTGTCCCTGC
>JADRCD010203308.1:3984-22877 GCA_019843815.1 Montemys delectorum
ATGTGTGTGTGTGTATGTGTGTGTGTGTATGTGTGTGTGTGTGTGTAGATATAGATAGAGACATATATGTGTCTATAGATATAGACTAGACATAAATGATAGAGATATATGATATCTGTTTCAAATATTTTGTCCCAAACTTCCACTTTTTTCAGCTTCACATATTTCAGGCCAAGGCTAGCCCTGAACTCTGGCTGATTGTCTCAGCCTGACAAGCACTGGGATTACAGTCATGTGCCACTATGCAAGGCATGAGGATTTTTAGTCAGTAAGAAGAATCACTTTCAAAAAGTATTTGTTAAATTATACTGCTATCTAGTATGAAAATATTAAATTATCCATACCTTTGCTGAGCTTTAAGATTTTTTCCCCATTTTTGTATTTCTCCACTCCACTTTTTGACATTGATTACTTGTCATTTAAATTCATATTTCTTATGCCTGTTGGGGACAGGTGACCCAGCCCCCACCAGCCCTAGCTTACAACTATTGAGGTTGGTTGCCTCCACCCTTACTAATCCCAGCTTTTAACTAGTTCAGTGGCTCGGCAGAACAAATGCTATCCATTCTCAAACCTTGAGTTCAAACCCCAAGTTAGCATTCTGACCTTTTCATATTTTCTTCTATGTCCTCATGTTTTGGATGAAATGAAATCAATCAATAAATAAACCCTTGCTCCCAGTGAGTACCAAGAAGCTGGTACTCACTTATCTTTTTGCAGTCATGGGAACAACCATGCTTCGTAATGCAGACATTCAGTGACAACTCAGGATCACAGAATCCTTTACTCTGACATCTTCCTGTCCTTTTCCCCACCCCTCAAAGGCTTGTCTGTCCCCTTACTCCTCACAGCACCTTAAGACAGGAGTAGTTTATGGTTGTATGCCGAGCACCCACACAAGCTCTTTGAATAGTCTAGACATTAATTTTTGGTCATATATATATATATATATATATATATATATATATACATATATATATGTATATATATGTGTGTGTACGTATGTGTGTGTGTATGTGTGTGTGTGTGTATGTGTGTATGTGTGTGTGTGTATGTGTGTGTGTGTATGTGTGTGTGTGTGTGTAGATATAGATAGAGACATATATGTGTCTATAGATATAGACTAGACATAAATGATATAGATATATGATATGTGTTTCAAATATTTTGTCCCAAACTTCCACTTTTTCAGCTTCATATATTTTTTCCAAATATAGGTTCTGAATGTTGATTTACCAAGCTGTTCTTAACTTCTGTGGTTTGTGTGCTTAGCAAAGCTTCCTATACTTCAGGAATACAGAAATAGACTCCTATTTTTTATTTTCACAGAACCATTATTGAGATGTCACCCACATACATTAGAAACCTCAGACAATCAGTAATCATGTGTGTATGCGTGCATGTGTGTAGTATGTGTTTATGTATACGCAGAGTATGTTTGAGAGTGTCTGAATGTGTATATGTGAGTGTGCTCATGTGTGTCCATGTGTGTGTTTGTGTGTGTAACAAAAGTTAATGTTGGCTTTTTTTTTTCTGTATCATATATTGCTATTTTCCCTAGTTTTTGAGACAGGGTCACCCAGGGGCTTCAAGTGTGACTGGGGCTCACAATGTCAGTTACACTAGCTGATCAGATAGCCTCTGCCATCTGTTTATCTTACTCCCTAGTCCTGAAATTACAAAGCTGTACCACTGGGTACTGGGACTCCTAAATCAGGTTCTTGTGTTTATACAACAAACACTTTACCTACTGAACCACCTTATGGGTTCTTAGTATAGATTAAGTTACCTGATTTTTTTTTTTTTTTTTTTTTTTTTTTTAGTGTAAAATGCTCCAAAACCCCAAACTTTCTGCACTCTGGCATGATGCCGCAATTGGAAAATTCCATACCTGACCTCACGTAGTAACTTGCAGTGAAAATAGACACTGAAAAATATTCTGAAGAATTGCCTCAGGCCATGAGGTTCCAGTACAATCAGAACACAAGAGAACGCTGTGTTCACACATGAGGTCCACTCCATGAGAGTTCTTCACACCAGCCCAGTGCAGCACGCAACTTGCTACTTGCTTCTAGCCATACTAGTTTGAGAGGTTTGTATTCCAGTAATGACTAAAAATGTCAAACATTTTTGCCACCTACCTAGTACTCCCTTGGATGTTTCATTAGATATTCGCCTATACCAACATTTAAAATAAAACGACCACAAGCATGTCTGCGCATTTGAGATAGGGGTTCTTCAGCCTGCCTGTTCACAGTTTTACAGTTGTCAACACAATTTCAGAACTTTGTAACCACCTTAAAACAAACACTTCAGCTGCCACTTCCCAGGCTTCCCATCCTGCTAGTCTATACAAACACTGGTTCGTTTATCTGTCTCCATGGTACCCAGGAGAGCTAACTTACAAACAGAAATGTGCGATGTGGAGAACTGTACCTGGCTTCTTTTGTTTTGAGTCTTCAGTGTAACTTCATGTTGTAGCCTATATCTGGTCCCTTCCAGCTTTGAAACAGGTTTGCACCCTGCTGTATGGATATACCACATTTAACTTACACAGCCAGCAGCTTCTCTCCACTTTGCTGCTGTTATGTGTAACGTTATTGTGACCACTTGTGTATATGTTTTGGCAGAGTGGTATCTCTTTTACTTCTTGGCTAGGTCCAAGGAATTAATGGGTTGAATTCCAGCTCCAAGCTCTTTGAGACCCTACCAAGAAGCTTTCCAAGTCACCCTTGACATTCATTCTCACCAATAGTATGTCAGAATTCCAGTTTCTCCCAGTCCTCGTGACACTGACTGTGAGTTGGCCCTTTGATTCTAGCCATCCAGATGTTTATGATGTAGTATCTCACTGCAGCTTCAACTTACATTCCCACGATGACGTAAAACATATTTTTATCATATACTCATTTGTCATTTGCATATCTTTGGAGATAAGTCTATTTGAGATAGTTGCCCATTTGTTTTAAATTGCTTTGTCTTTTCATTATTGAGTTGTAAGAGCTCTTTACATATTATAAACATAAGCTTTTTAGAAAATCAGATATAAAGTTGGCAGATAGTGTTGGGCCATCTCTGAACTTGTTTGAGGGTGTCTTCTAGTGCACAAAAACTTTAACTTAAATATCCTAGTATGTCTGGGGCATTTTATTTTATCATTTGTACTTTTGGTGTAGATCCAGAAGCAAACTCACAAAGATTGACTCACATGTTCTCTTCCGAGAAAGTTTATGATTTTAACCTTTTGATTTACATCTTTGATCTGTTTTTGCACAAACTTTTGTGTGTTCTTCCAAGGAAGGTTCCCAAATTCATTCTTTATACAGACTTACGGAGTTGTTCTATCACACTGTTGAAAAAGTTAGACTCTTCACAGACCATACTCTTGTTTTACCATCCTTCTTCATACCATCTGAACATAAACATGAGACAGAATCTGTCTTCTTTTGCTTTACAGATAACTTTTAAATTAACTTCCTCTCTGACAATTCTGTACAGGTATGCGACACACTCCAGTAGCACTGACCCCTCTACCTTTTCTTAGCCTCTTCCCATGCTAACCATTTCTGCTCTCTGGCTACCAAGTCCCCACTCCACATTTGCAACTGTCTTTGCTTTTGCGGTGTGATCCACTGGGTTCAACTGTAACTTTCCCTATAAGAATGAGAGCACAAGAACTCTACAGTGCCTGTATCACTGAGGAGAATGACTTCCTCTGTCTTAGCAGTCCTCCAGGCCATTAGCTACCCTGGGTGGGACCAGGACTTGTAAACCTCATTTGGATCTTCACCTGAATGCTTACTGTTATTCAGTCTTGTGTGGCTTTTATGCAAGCAGCCATAACTGTTGGAGGTTCATGAGTTGTCGTACCATAACGGGCACATAACCAACTGTTCCATGGCTCTCCTTATTATTCAGCTCTCAGACTCTGTCAGCCTTCTGTGATATTCCCTGAGGTTTGGAGAAGGTGATATGGGTGTCTCGTTTAATGCTGAACAAATCCGCAGTCACTTTCAACACCTCATTTAGCCATTAGTTTCTGCCTTGACTGTGTCTTAATCCACAATAGAAACTTCTTTGATCAATGCCAAGACAGCACTAATGTATAAGTATAAGCACAAGTAATTAACAGGCAGCTTGACGACATATACAATTAGCAAGACAAAAACAGTGAATTCACCCATAGTTCCTTTAACCTCCCTATCTGGGATGTTTGACCAGGCACATCGTGCCAGGTATAAAGTCCTCCCTGTTGAGTGAGCCTCGGATCCAGTCAGAAAACCAGCTGGTTACTCCACAACACTACTGTATCATCAAGTGTCTCTAGTCTAGCAAGTTGAGGTCATAGCATGGAGAAGACTATTGCTGATTTTTGATCTCCAGCTACTTGACAATGCTTGGAGGTTAGCCAACAGGCAAGACACCTCTATTACTTTGAAGCTATGAGATAGTTGAAGATCTGTTCCCTTAGTTTCCAAACATATAGTTGCTACAATATTGTAAATGAAGCACAGATGATCTTTCTTTGCTAACTTAATTTTTTTCCTTCATCATATGGTATTTCTCTCCAGAGCTGTGATTAAAATCTCCCAGTAGGAAACTTTTAGATCCGGTGCTTATAATCATATTCTTGTTGACTGGTCTATGAGTTTGGCTTATTTCAGCACCTTCTCTTTTCTTGTTTTCCCTCTCTATTCTCTTCTGGAAGACATAGAGAATAGAACTTTGGACTCAGGCTTTATACCTCAGCTTTCATTTCATGCTTTCTAACCCTCCATGCATTTCCATTATTCTCTGGGAGAGTTCTTCAATTTAATTTTGCACTAATTTACTGTTCATTTGTGCCTTTGTCTGCTATTTCCAAATCCTCTATTTGATTTTTTTTTCACAAGTGAGTGAATGCAATTTCTCCTCGCATCTTTCTGAGGATATTAATTTATTGTAAAAGTCCATGGGCATGCCTCCGTGGCAGGCTTCTTTCTCTGTGCCCATTTCTCTCCTTATTTTTAACTCAAAATGTTCCCAAGACAATTGTCAGTGCCTGTGTTTCTCTGCTTGAGGGCTTTCTCTGGTCTAAGGGGCCAAAATCTAGGGAGGAATTAATGAGAAAGGAACTTACCCTGAAGCATCCCTAGCCAATGACTCTGGAGGGTAGGTATGGCCGTTGGGTAGGATAACTCTGACTCCATGGTCCCACCTTGGTCCTGGGTTTCTGGATTCCAGTGGACCACAGAGGTTATGTGCTTACTCTGATACACCTCTTCAACTGTCTTCCCTTCCTTGTGCCTCTTTCCTTTCTCCTTCTGTCTCTTTCCTTTTCCAAAATGCACATGAGCTCTTGAAATCTTGTCTGAGGATCCATTTCCTGAGAACTACTCTCAGCTTTTCTTTCTGTTAACTTTATTCCCCAATATTTTACTTCTTCCATTTCCCATGTTTTCTAACAATCATTTTGTGAATTGGCGTGGCTTATCTGTTTGTTTATCCTGTTATTTGACATCCACTGATAACCTCTCTGTTTATAGTGGGAAGTTCATTTTTTGCATCATTCATCTTACTTTCCTGACCTCCCCTCTAGCTCTTCTCTAAACTCCAGTTCCTTAGTCACAGTTTCTGACACCTCTCCTGTTAGAAGTAGAGGACAGAAGGGTTGTTAGCAACATCAAAAGCCAGGAAAGTTTTAAGTGACTGTCACAAAAGTAATCTGGTAATGGTCTCCCACTGTGAAATGCTTCCTGTGACTTTTTACAACCATGCCATTTGTTGGGCCCTGCTTTGAGCTCCTACTGCAAGCTTCCAAGTATAAGAATTGTGGTCCTCCATTAGCCTGGGGCAACCACACATGTTGTCTTGGTTGTGGTGTGGTACACTGCTGTTTGGGAGCAGTTCCTAGGAAGAGTAATTTTAAAGCTTCCAGTCAACTGGTAAACCTAATAAATTCACAGGTTAAAAAAGTTACAAAACCCCATTCCAACAAGAAGGCAAACCTGTGTTTATTCAACAGAAAAGCATAGCTTCATAACAGTATGGCCACCTTCTAAAGTCCAATGAGAGTTTTTGCAACTCTCTTAACTTCTCAGACATTGTTCAAACACTGGTCCCATGGGTCCCCTATCTCCAAATCCCAAGAGGAATATGACAAAACATCCATTGTCCTTCTACTTTGGTTCTAGTGAAGTACAAAGCAGTTCATGCTTTTGAGTCTCAACATCTACCATAACTAACTCCCCTTGGGATCTAATTTCAGAAAGTTTTTCCTACCTCCATGTCCTAGCAATGACCATAATTTGGATATGGAAAGTCTTCCCGTCCCCCCCCCCCAAAGTGTATGTATATATGAAAGCTTCAGGTCAACTGATAAACCTAATACATTCACAGGTTACAAAAAATTACAAGACCCCATTCCAGCAAGAAAGCCAACCTGTGCTTAATCTTCAGGGGACATTTACCATGAGGGGCCTTTAGTAACTACAAGTGTTCCCTCAACAGAGGCACCCTGACTTCTCCCTCTTTTCTTTTTGTTTACCTGATCTGGGGTGAGCAGTGTTTTCCAGCTACCCAGCTGCCTCATCCCACATAGACACCAGAGGCCCAAAATAATGTGGCTGTTGGATCTTGGACTGGAACTTCCAAAGTCATGAGCTTTTAGAAATACACCTTGTCTTGGTATAATTAGATTATCACAGATATTTTATTATGGTGAGAGTGCTGTTATTCAATAGTAACAACATTAATTTCCTTCCATGAGTTTTAATTCATGCATTCCACATTTGGTACTTAAATAAATCAGTGCATCTATGTTAAGCTTAAGAGTTGTCATGCTTTGAGGGTCATCTTCCCATAGTTTATGAAAGGAACAGACTTCAGACATGGATCCCTCAAGCTGTGCCAAGGCATTTATTGTTCATCTTTGGTTTCAAATTACATCTTTCAGTGAAAGGGAATTTAATTGTCTTAGAAACAGGGGCTTGATATCAGAAAACTAATTTCTAGCTTCTCTCTTGTTCATTAGGTAGATGCCACACTCACTTTAGTAGTTGCAACTCTGCCTCAGAAGCAAGTAAAACCAGCCATGGAGAAGAAGTAGCCTTAAGTGTGGAGAATGGACAGGACATGAGGACATAGTGAAGAGGGTAAGGACTTGAATCTTGTTCCTTTGACTGGCAGGTTAAAATGAGAGGGCAGTGGGAGATCCCCAGGTCATGAACCTCTACACCATGTCATCTGGCACTGAGTATGAAAAGCATCCTTATATGAGGTTACTTCATGGCCCCAGCTACAGAGTGGCCAGCCACACAAAAATACCTTGTCATAGGGAGGGCATGAGATAGTGTCCTGTGTCTCCCCAGTCCCTATGGAATATGAAAGGGATCTGACTATTCAGGTCAAAGACACATACTACATGGTAGATTATTCGTGTTTCACTGGGACTGAGTACCAAATAGGGGAATCTCAGCCTTAGACACAAAGACATCGGCATAAAGCTACAGGGTTATTCTAAGACAATGATGCCTTCCTAGGAATTGGTCCTACTTTGAAATCCTTGTTCTGGACATGGTGTTTCATTCTAGTACCTCAACCATCATTCATTCATACCTTGTACTGTTTGTTCCAGGGAGAGTGCTGTGGAAAGAGCTAGTGCAGGAAGAGTTGAAGCACAGGATCAACCTACTCGCATCGAAGTCAGACCGTAACAGCTGCCTCAAGGAGATCAGCTAATCTAGAATGTAGACAGGAGACACAGTGGCGATTCAGAGGAGAGTTGACCAATGCGAAGGTCAAAGGTGTTTGTCGTGTCTGTGTTACTTCTATAGAAATAGCAGGATGGACCCTACTCTAAGCAGTATAAACAAGACCTTACCCACCTGCGAGGACCAGAGGAGGCTATCCCTCCATGAACACAGGCAATAAATAGTCTTTTACCTAAAAGAAACTAAAAGACCTCAAGTGAATCTTAACCCATTGTCTTTTGGCAGGAAGCTTTCTCTCAAACTATGTAAGATGAGACATGCAGAAAGGAACACATATTGAAAAAACAATGAAAGAAGCCACATTCTGGTTTGAGATTAAAATCCATCCTCACAGAGCACCAGGCTCACTGCTTAAAAAGAGAAATTATAAAAAGTACCTTTCGACACTGCATGGTTCTGCTCTGCTCTCTCTTTAAACTTCAGATGGTGATTTGTGTCAATGTTAATGATGAAATGCCCTCTATCCAGTGTCACAAATGTCCTGAGCATATAGAGCACTTAGCTTTGCACCTATGTCCAGGGTCTGCAATGGTGAGGAGAGGAGAGTGTGGAATCACGTAGTTCAGCATGAAGGGCCTGGCGATTCTGCTGGTGGCCAGTTCCTTTACTTAACTGCAATTATAGTGGGAGACCAATGCGTTTGTCCTTCTCTTAGGCCCCCATTTGCCCTTGCTAGGGAGGCATCAGGTGGATGGGCAATCTTAGATGCTGCTATAGACGGTCTCCCCTACAGTAAAAAGGCTATTAGTAGGATTGCAAGATGGCCAGAGTTAGAGCAAAGTGTACCTTACTGGGATGAAGGACATGGAGTTCTCTAATGGAATTGCATCACGGGCATACACTCAGTGCAGGATTAGAAGCATTAAAGGATGTCAAATGAAAGACACCCGGTTCAGCTGGGCCCTAGGTTCTCCACATCAGCGAGGACCGCCGCCACTGCTCAGCCTGCAGGTGAAGAGAGATGATTTTGGCCAATTAAGAGTACAAGGAAAGCTGAACTGATAGAGAGGGATCATAATAGCTAGACGATGAAACCATTAAAGCAGAGGAGGGAAAGAAAACGTGATCAGATTGAGGAGGAAACACTATCAGAAAGAAAGTACTCTATTTCAACTTGGTTTCAGAGGAGCCCAGCAATAAAAGCAAAAGAAAATAAAACCAAAGTGTGGCCTTTCCCCTCCCCCCACCCCTACTTATAAAACTATCACCTAGGACTTCTGCAAAGGGAATAGCAACTGAGTTTTGTCCCTAGGAACTAGTCACCCCAGGACTTCTTTGGTATACAAGAGTGTATGCAGAATGGCTTGTTGGGAGCTTTTGGGAGAGTTTGTCCTGTCCTCATGTAAACTCAGTGATGGGTAGACGTCAGGGTTCATCTGCTTGCTTATCATTGTCCCAGCCCCATCTGCTCACTGTCATATCTTATAAATGACATGTCTTATAAATCCTCAACTCTTGCATTGGGATTTGAATGTGAAAGGGTTGCTGTGGGCTCTTGTGTTTGAACTCATGGTCCTCAGCAGTTAGCAATGAAGTAGGCCACTAGGAGAAAGTTTTGAGCTATTGTAATGTGGGACCATTTCTCATCCACTCTGTGTTTCCTGGCCCTCCATGATATAAGGAGCAAGGAGTGACAGCTACACACTCCTGTTACCATGCAGCTGCCTGCCGCCATGCTGTCCTCTTCCAGGGTAGATAGCATACTTTCAAAATGTTAGCTGAAATAAGCCTTCCCTCACTCAAGTTCCTTTTTTGTCAGTTATTTGGTCACAGCAACAAGAGAAGTAACCAATAAATGTTGAAAGCAACACACAAGACCCAATCCCAAGGTACAATGAGAAGCACAGAAGACAGTATCAGTGTCGGAGCAGGCCAGCAACAGGGCCACACTCCCCATCAAGAACCTCCCAGAAACTCAGAGTCCACTATGCTAGCATCTACAGCTAGTCATAAAATGGACAACGACCTTCTTGCTTTGCCAAGAACTTTATGCAATTTAGCAGATAATAAGTTGAATGAATAACACATGTTCCCTAAGTTTGACAGTAGGGTTAAAGAGTGACTTTTAGAACATTGTGCAGAAACATTGAGTTCCAGACAAGAGCTTCATACCAGAAGAGACCAATATGCCTCTAAATTTTGCCTTGCCTGACAGCTTTGCAGCAGGCCTTCATTGAGGCTTCTATTTGTATCTGGGACCTAGTGAAACTTTGGGATTAGCAGGGCCTGACCTAGGTATCACATGCAAAACATGGCAGGTGTCATCAGCTTAAAGAAATAGGAAAGGGATGGGAACTACAGAGTCTGTGGAAAGCAGCCAGAAGGGGTGGCTCTGCCTGCCCATCTGTTCTGGAAAACTAATTCTGTGCCAAGAACAATGCTGAACATTTTTTATGTGTAGCTGATCTCATATTTCACCAGTGATAGGACATAGTTATTGTTTTCATTTTTTATATTTATTTTTGAAGAAGAATGCGGAGCTAGGGGAAGTAGAGAAACTTATCTCTGTGCACACAGATGTACTAGATAGTACCAGATAGCTAACCTCCTCTGGCTGCTTCCCAGCCACAGCTTCATAACACCAGTACCTTGGAACCATGGTCCAGCACTAGTTTATTGGCCAATCCTGACTTTGGGTTGACAGTTGTGAGGCAGTATTGTTGTTAGCAAGGCAGTGAAATCAGGCCTGTGGAACTTGGCGTGTGGTACCCAGGGACAGCTGAACCCCGAAGCCGGAAGAGGAGCAAGGAGTCAACTCAGACATACTCAGTGGACCTTAGTGTTCCTCCAGGAACCAGAAGGCTCAGGCTAGCAACAGGGCTATCACCAACACCAGGGATCTGGGTTCAGCACAAATGAAGAGGCCAGCCAGGATGAGGCAGCTCTCGAAGGAAGCAGAGCTACTGTTGAGGATGTCAGTCACACCGAGAGGCACAGAAAAAGACCTCCACCATCCTGCCCAAGCTTCCTCCAGCACTGCCCATTGGTCGAATCTTCCCACATCATTGCAGTGAGGTTTTTTTTTTTCTTTCCTCTCATTTCAGTCCGATACTACTCTGTCCTCAGAATCCATGTCATGAAGTCACCACAAAACTGACCCTTGCTTGTCACTGAAACTTCCAGATTTGAACTCATAGAAAACTGTTCCTAATGAATTTTGCTCTCTGTGGAGGTGTTTTTGTGAGAGACAAAATCATTTTCTTTTCTCTCTCAGATTTATCACTCTATACAAACCTAATCAATGACCTTTTAAAAAATGGAAGACAGTATTGCCCCTGTTAATTATACCTGCCTCCTTGCTTTGTGGATGGCAACGATGGTTGCAGCCTATCTGAGCAGCCAATGGGTCTCAGGACAGAACTAGTTATTCTCCTGTGCCTGGTTTGGGTGTGATGTCCCCCATGGCTGCCACAGGCTCTCACTAGCCCCTGTGTTTGAGCACTTGGCTCCCAGCTGCTGGTGTAGTATTGGGTAGGCAGTGAAATCTTTAGAAGTTGAAGCCTGGGTTATAGAAACAGGCTCACTAGGGACAAGCCTTAAGGGTGATAGCGCCACCCTGTTTCCATCCCATCTCCAGTGTCTGCCCACTGTGGTCATGTGACCAGCTGCTAAACCCTCCAACCACTACAGACCAAAACATCTCTAGTTACCATGCCTTCCAGCATGATGGACTGTGACTTCTAAATTGTCCATCCTTCCCTTCCTCTCACTTTTTTGTTTTTTGTTTTTTGTTTTTGTTTTGTTTTTTGTTTTTTGTTTTTTGTTTTTGAGGGAAAGAGGATTGGGGATTTTTCCTTTCTTTTCTTTCTTTTCTGTTGCAGTACTGAGAAAAACTAATATATTTTTCCCATAAAGGAAAAAGGATTTTACTGTTCAGGCAAATACTCTACATTAGCTTCTGTATTTCTGTCTGTGATCTGAACCTCTCCCAGACACATAGCCCAGTAACTTCCTGAATGATGAGGTCAATGGAAATACTTGGAGGAACTCATTCTCACCCTCCATGGTCAAAGGTGATTATTAAAGCCAGCACTTACTGTTGTCCGAATTAGCAGCTAAACGTAGGGAATGTTAGCGATCAGTAGATCTTGAACTTATTGCTAATTATCAGGTAGCATTGTCACATCAATGATTTTGTCTGCTTTTGGTTCAGTCCTTTCATAAGCTCAGCTGAAAATGCAACAGGCAAAAGTCTTTAATATGAATTTCCTGGGAGCCCATGTCTACTCAGCATTTTCTTTTGTTCTGGTTGTACAGGGTCACCTGCCGCTTCAGCACTGAGTCCCCCATGCCTTTGATCAGAGCACTGATGGGGCTTTCATAACACTTGATATTTATAATCAGAGAGCCGCATACGAGTTATTGTCACATATTCACAAATGCACCTCTCCTTTCACTGAAAAGGAGAATATGCCCCCTGATAACAATAAAAGGGATGGAGATGTGCAGTGGAAGAATTTAGAGGGGACCACCTTGGATTTAAGCATCTGGGACAGGATGCTCCATTGCCCAGGATGATGGACACAGGCTGGTATCTCCCGAGGAGTAAAATGAAGCGAGAACACATGAAATACAGGCAAACTTTTATCTACTACAGAGAAAGAACCTCCTGGGAAAATACAGGCCTGCTAGGAAATGGTGCGGGCATGAAAGGTGATTTATGTTTCCTGTAGTCAGTTCTGAACTAATTCCCAGAATGGCATGAAGGGATTGCCAATTTGAACAGAAGACAAACTGTGCTCTCTGTCCATTTGAAACCATATCACCTACAAGGGTAATATGAATGGCTTTTTTTTTTAAATAGTCACTTACTTCTAAGGAGATCCAAGGGCTCCCTGCCCATGAGCTCATTTACTAGCATGCTGGGAACACTGTTCCCCCACGTGCAAGAGAAGTGCCACTTCCCTAGGTAGAAGAGAGTGACAGGATTCCTCTGTTCCCCTTCACTCTACTTAACCCTCTCTACAGAAGCCTAGATAGATAGATAGATAGATAGATAGATAGATAGATAGATAGATAGATAGACAGACAGACAGACAGTGCTGGGATGTGGCATGGTGCTATAATCACAGCTACTCTGAAGGCTGAGGCAGGAAGTTTGAGGCAAGTTTGAGGCCTGCCTGGGCTAAAGAGTGAGTTCAAAGCCAACCTGGGCAATTTATCGAGACATTGTCTTAAAAAATAAAAAAAGTGAAAGGATTCTAGGATCAGAGGTTAAGGTGGGGTCCCTGAGTTCATCCTCAGCATCCAGAGAAAACCAAATAGTCCGAAGCAGGGTTTTTCAAGTCAGAAGATACTCATAAGTTGAAGCTAAGTGAACCTCATCAAGTCACTGCACCTTTCTAAGTCTTGGTTTATTTTGTCTGTAAAATGGGTACAGTGATTGCTACCTTTCAGGATCATGTGAAAAACAGCCAACACAGGCATAGTGCTCCAAATTACACACTCAATGCTAGAAAAGCTGTGCCATATGCTCTTACACAGTTGAGTCATGCCTGCTTCGCCCCACCCCCTTTCCAACCCACTTTGTGGGATAAATTTAGGAAGCTTGGTGGAGCCCAGTGTAGCTCTCTCAACCTAACCGTAAACCATCAGCAGGCATCAGGGTTCTTCCTTCCAGCTCTCTCCCTTTTATACATTCAGAGCCATTCTGCTGCTAATTCCTTACACAAAGTACAGAAGTACAGCTGGCTCCAGAGCAAAGGAGCCGGTCCAGCCTTTGAAAACCGCATTGTGCAAGAGGAGCAGAACATGAGTAACCAAAGGATCCTTGTGGCCTGGAAACTCAATCTAAATGTCCAGGCTCTGTAGCTGTCCCATTTCATGGGCCCCTGTCATGTGCAAAGCACTACTCTAGACTCTAGCAACCAACGTCTCCTCTTTGATACCTATATGGTACTGCGGGAAGGATACATTTACACACCAATGACTCAAGTGATGGTCTCCTTCAGGGAGTACCCACCTGCTTTCTTTTCTTCGTTAGCCAGCCCAGCTGGCTTCAGAATTGAGCTGGGGGACTTGAGGGGGAGCCTCGGAACCATTTGTTGTCCTGTACTCAAAGTTACATCCTGATATTTTTCTTTACGAGGAAAGAGACTATTGGCTTTAGAAAAATGATGTAGTTAACAACTCTACCTTTTGCTTTTTCCCCATCACACTCCTCCTGGGCATTATGAATTAGTTATCCCACTACTTTTTAAAGTCTTCTGAACGTTATAGATGCAAAATAAATGACTTAATTTCTTCCTTCTGAAAGTATGTTCTACAGTTTAAAACAGATCTTAAAAGGAAAGCGTAATGCCACACTTTAGAGCCACATAGAAAAACTGCTGTGTTTTTTTTTTTTTCATTGTAAGTTTCATGGATTGTCTTTTCAAACCAAATATATTTATTTTCCCAGGGACGAAAATAAAAATTCAGTGTTTCTCACTTGCCTCCGCTGAAGACAGAGCACTTGTGCTGCAAATCATTCTGTAGAAATGATTCATAACAGACACAACTCTCTCCTGCAGGTGTGTGGGGCCATTCCCCAAACCCAGCTAGAAGATTCTGTGATGAAGTAAACAGCACCCCCTTCTCTGTTTGGACACGTCTCTGTGGGATCTACCCTGCCACATTCTAAGCAGACTGTGTGAGAAAGACGTCTTGTCTGCTTTGGCTGGTTATCATTCTTGTTTCTGAACGATTTCAGAAGCGACCAGAAGCTCGTGACAGAGTGAATTTGTGATCTTATCCAATCATCTGGGCTGTTTGCAAAACTTCAGTAGGTGGCAGCGTTTTGTTGATAAATGTTTTGTTAGCCAAGTGATCTCATTTAGTGCAACTGTTGCAATATTAATAAACTGAACTTATGATCGTGTTTGCCAGGACTGGAAATATTGCTGTTCTATGCAGCGGGAGCTCTTATCTGAACTGACAGCAACATTCATTGTGTTAGAGATGGAGTAGGGTGCCTCGGAGCGATTGTGTGTATGCTGTTATAAAGAGAAGCGATGAAGGCAAGAAAGGGAGTTGGTGAGCAAGGCCAGAGAGGAAGAAAAAGAATGTAAAGGAATTATGATAAGATGTGTTGTCCATTACCTGCTGCTGACGTGAAACCCTGGGGTGACCCAAAAGGGTATCTGTGATGGTTTGTATACGCTTGGCCCAAAGAGTGGCCTTGTTGGAGTAGGTGTGTCACTGTGGGTGTGGGCTTAAGACCCTCACCCTAGCTGCCCAGAAGTCAGTCTTCTCCTAGCAGCCTTCAGGTGAAGATGTAGAACTCTCTGCTCCCCCAGCACCATGCCTGCCATGCTCCCACCTTGAAAATGACAGACAGGACCTCTGAACCTGTAAGTCAGCCCCAATTAAATGTCTTTGATAAGAGTTGCCTTGGTCATAGTATCTCTCCACAGCACTAAAATCCCAACTAAGACAGTATCCTTTCCCGGGACGCCCTGTGCAACTCTAAATGACCCTGAAGAAAGCCCAAGGAAACCGGACCAGAATTCTTGGCCTAAGCAGCAGCTGTATACCCCAAACACACATGTGATGAAGCCAGTAAAGAAAGCCTCACCTTCTCAAGGCAGAGATAGTGTTCTGGTTTCTCTCTAAATGAAAATACCTCAGTCAGCTGAACCAGAAGACAGCCTTAGACTGGTATCTAGGAACAGAGAAGCTAGAGAGCCTTTACCCAAAGCTTTGGTCTGTCACTTCGGCCTCTGCTCTGACCATCGTCTCTATCTTTTCAGCCCTCATTATTCCTTCCTGTGATCCCTGCTTTGAGGGTTGTAAAGACCTGGTTGAGGAACAGAGAGCTGGGCTCCAGGTCGGCTCCCCCAGCTTTTCAGGGGAGTCTTTGTGGAGATCGTGGTCTCTGAGCTCAGACTACACAATGACAGTTCCCTCCGTAGTGCTGTGGTCCCCTGTTGCATTATTTTCGTGTGCAAGAGAGACAAAGTTCATGAACTGACCCAAGCTTTTCCCCAGTAATGACACCTTGTCAGTTAGAAGGCAGCACTTTTATCATTGTCTGCTGCAAAGAATCCACGTGCTAAGCGTGACCTCTGTTGTCTTCAACCAGTGAGTCATCTCTCCTCCTAGACTGTCATTTTGTAGGCAGCAGGACCTGGTCCTACACAGACTCCAGAAGCTCCATTTAAACTAGCCAGTGCATCCTGCGTGATGCTTCACATCACCCCTGCTAGACCACACACACATGCCTTGTGTCATAGAAGAAAACACCAGGGATAAAGTCAATGTCTTCTCTTATCTCCACGTTGTAAGTCCCTTGCACACAAAGACCTATCATGGGCATCTTTGTTCATTCCTAGCATCCAGCACAGTATTTTGGCAAAAAGATTTTTAAAGAACTAATTGGTGAGTTGATGCCTTTGTATTATACCTGAGAAGGATAGCTTCACTCCTTCTTTTGTGTGTGTGTATATAAATCCTTTTGCCTGGGATACTGTCATTGTGCTCTTCCACATGGAGACACATACATGTACCATTTCATCTATTGAAGCCTGAGATTTGGTCCTCTGAGTGCCTAAACAGTTTTGGATAATTCCTCTTGTTAAATTTATTTTATTCTTAATTAAGTTATCATCACTTTGTTTTCCTTCCACTCTCTTCTTCCCACAACCTCCTTTACATTTCTTTCACCTCTGTTGGCTCTCAGATTCATGGCCTCCTTTGCTTCAATTACTCTCGTTATCAATACAAATTAATTAATTAACTAATGAATTAATTAATAAGTGGGATCTGCTGAATCTATGTTTTTAGACTTGATCACTAGGCACTGGATCACCAAATAGGGAGCTCATCCTGGGGAAAGCTAACCCTCCCCATCTCAGCATGAGTCAATTTCCTATTGCTCTTTATCTAAGGGGTAAAACCCTACGAGTTTTCCCCCCATTCATTTGTATGAGTGTTTGTCTATATGTGTGTATGTGTACTGTGTGGGTGTCCAAAATCCATGAAGGTCAGATAGGGTATCTGATCCCTTGAATCTGGAACTAGAGTTTATCATGAGCTGCCAGGTGGGTACTGGGAACTGGCCTCAGAAACTCTGAAGGAGCAGTATATGCTCTTAACCACTGAGCAATCTCTCCCATCCCTACTCACACAACTCTGAAAACCTTACCACACTTCTATGAACATTTTGCTAATACTGACTGATTTACTAGCTAAGTTGCCATGTCACAAGTGTGTGGGAAATTAAAGCTATCTGACACTCCTCTGTCCATATGTCCAGTGGCACACATAGAACAGTAACATCTATGATGAGTATTCTACACAAAGTTAAAAAGGATGATATGATTTGGAGAAAGGACTTGGATTCAGAGTGTAGAACATACTTCTCAAGCACCCACAATTTCTGACCAGTCCTTTAGATATGTAAAGTCAGGCAAGATTGTAAAAAAGATTTATATTAGTAGACTTTCAAGTATCCTTTAGGTACTTCTAAGAAGTTAGTTGTGACCTAGCCTGTAAAACCATCTCATAGGTTTTTGCAGTGGAAAAAACAATTATTCTTCAACTTCTGTCCTACATTATAAATGTCTCAACATTACACTGCAAATGTTAGCCTCTCTTCCCCTCATTCTCTCCATACCAGAAGATCATTGGCCACATGCATGCACACCACATGAACATCCACAAGGTCATGAAAAGCTTGAGGTGGAACTCTGTCATAACAGAGAAGCTCATAGCTCTCCATATCCACACTTAGATAAAGGTTAGACTTGAGAACAAATCCTCACTGGCATTTCACATGTCTAGAAGAGCCAATGTCACCCCTCTCATTCATTCTGATTCAGGCACACTCATTCTCTTCTGGAAACTTTGCACCTATTGGCTTACCCATGAGCCACTTCAGAATGATCACTGGTGCCATTGAGCCCCATCAAGCAATTGGACAGAATATTCAGGGGGTAACCCATGCCTTCAATTCTTCCATGATCCGCCTCCCCCCCACACACACACAGACACACACTCCAAATTATAACTGCTTCAACCAATTAAGTTCTTCTTGTGGAATGAAGAGGAAACACATCACAGAAAGTGTGCATCCATTCATCCCATTTTGTCTTAAGGGAGATAAAAATAGACTGCATAATTATGGACAACCAAACAGTAATTTTTTGTGGCTTGTCTCCCTAATTATGTAATATACAATAGTATGCTATTCCCCTGTTTTCACATTTAATAACAACTGGCCTAATAGAAGGTTTAGAATTGACATTGTTAACTAGATGTGAGTGGGCACTGGGCCTATGAGAAGTACTATCCGTAATTTTAGGCAGTAGCTGTAGAGTCTGACATAGTAGGGAAAGCAGGAGAGGACTTTGAAGATTCTTGCTGCTCAGTGATAAAATTAAAATCTGACACCTCTGGTAGTTGTCCCAGGTCTCATTATTTAAATGACTTATTATTAGAGCATTGACCATCCAATAAAATTAATTTCAAATCTGGCACATAGTGACACTGCAAAATCCATTACAAGAACCACTTTCCCCTCACACTCGAGAGACCTCATGCAGTTGTGTTGAGTTCAGGAAACTAATGATGGAATGTGCCAGAAGGAGCACTGGGAAGGAGACTTAGATGCTGGTACCAGTTCCATGCTTATTCCAAATTAGATGAGTTTATGTAAATCACCTCTTTTTTCTTGGCTTCTCGTTTGCTAATCCCTTTCCAGCCTTAATAGTCTATAGTGCTGTTAGCATTCTGTGATACTGGCCCATGATGCCTCAGGAGAGCCTACTGGATTTTATTTTTTATCTTTTCCAAATAGATACAAACAAAGAAGGGGTATTGGAGTGATGCCCATGGATGAAAGTTGAAAGGGAAAGTCCAGGACTGTTGAGGATGAAAGTTTAAGGATGGTACTTGTATACCAAGCCTAGAGATAGCATGACCACCATCTCAGGTCTCCAAGATCATTAGAGTTGAAAGGCATTTGAAACAGAATAGACTTGTCATATTCACTTTTCTATATCCATCTTCTATTTTGTATTTTCACTTCTAATTCATGATCACTGATTTCAAGTAAATCATAAAAACACTGCCCTGAAATCAACTCAGATGACCAGACCCTTGAATCACCCCTAGACAAGTATCTCCTACCTTTTCAAACTGCTGACCCTCCCTAACTTGTTT
>JADRCD010203309.1:0-34014 GCA_019843815.1 Montemys delectorum
TTGGGTGGCCTAGCCAGGGCAGTGCTGGATAGGTGGTAGTGTGGATAAGGGTGAGCTAGTGGGCCAACCTGCTCTTCTATCACCCATGCCCAGATCCAGGGATCTGAGATAGTTCACTCCAAAATCTATATCATCTGCTGCCAGTTGGGACATATGAAAGGGCCAGTTTCACTGTTCCAAATCTGCAGGATGTCCATGACACAGAGCAACAACAGGATAACGGGAGAAGACCCGATGAGGATTCAATATTGATGGAGTCACAGAAGTCAGAGACCAGTGACTCATTGCAATGAACATTTGCAAGAGGATAACTGGACAGAGGGACACACTTGACATACTGCAGCTTCAATAGGACTGTTTTTATGCTCTGTTTTTTTTTTTTGTTTGTTTGTTGTTGTTGTTGTTGCTGCTGTTTTGTGTGTGTGTGTGTGTGTGTGTGTGTGTGTGTGTGTGTGTATGTGTGTGTGTGTGTGTTGGAAGGCATGTTGCAAGAACAAAGAGCAGCTATGATCCCCCTATGGGGCTGAAAGAGCATTACTTCCAGGGACTACACCACCAACCAAAGAGTACTCATGGAGGGACTCATGGCTCCAGCTGCATATGTAGCAGAGGATGGCCAAGTTGGACATCAATGGGAGGAGAGGCCCTTGGTCCTGTGAAGGTTCTGTGCACCAGTGTAGGGGAATGCCGGGGTCAGGAAGTGAGTAAGGGTGGGTTGGTGAACAGGGGGAGGGGGATGGGATAGAGGGTTTTGGGAGGGGAAACCAGGAAAGGGGATAATATTTGAAATGTAAATAAACAAAATATCTAATAAAAAGAAAAACAAGAGCAACTATGATGGGTGCTGAGATGAACTGGGATGGGTTACATGATCTGAAACTCACAAACTCTCTTGTTTGAGTAAATTATGAAGCAAATGAATATTTTTCTCACAAGTCCATCAAAATTCTATTTTACTCTTCCATGTTAAGAAGGAAAAAAAGAAAAAAGAGAAAAAGAAAAGGATTTAAAGAGCTGGGTGTTGTCCCATCATTTGATAAATGCATACAAGAAGTCCATGGTTCTCCTGAGTTCCATACTAAGATGATTCCCATCCCCCACCTCCAGCAAAATAAGGAAAAAAAAAAGATAGAATCAAATCATGAAATTCAGCTGTTGCTTCCAACACAATCAGTAGTTTTAATTTATACTTAGATAACCACAGTAATCCAACATATTAGGGTATCTTTTAGAGCCCACTTTCCTTTAATCTTCCAGTTAAAATGAATTAGGATTTATTGATCTGGGGCCCAGGGCTCTATATTTAAATATAATCACATTAGATAATTTTTAAGCACAAGACAGCTGCAGAACATTCATGCTAGAATCTCTTATTCTCTGGGTCTTAGTGACCAAGACTGTGCAGTCTTGTTCTTTAGTAAGTCATGTTTACCTGGGTTTTTTTCTCACCTTTTCTCACATACTGGAGCTTACTGCTGGCCCTATAGAGAGACTTAGATTGCCAGACATTTAGATTGCCAGAGACTTAAATGCCAGACATATTTAAGTACAAATCAAGCTACATTTAAAGTAAAAGTCTTACTAATAGGATAAAATCAAATACTCCAATGTTACAAATTTTGAAAATGTATAATATAAAAAATATGAGTAGCGGTCTCCTTGCCAAAGGCTTTCTCTCATAAATATTTCTAGCTGAGACACGTGCACATGGGTTCTTACTTTTCTATATTCTTTCCCATAAAATATTTTATATAAAGCATTAATATATAGCATGCATTACTTTTGTATTTTTCCAAAAGGTGTTTCTATAAAATGCATGTTAGCACAGTATGGTTTATAAGTTATTTTTACTCCTTTGTCTTGTAATTTGAGAGAAATTATGTAACTTCTCTCAGAAATTAGATCCAACTGGCCTCCTAGAACTCTGCCTTCAGGAGTCCCCAGGGCTGCCTCTAGCTTTATTTGTAATAAACTCACAATGACTATGGACTACACTGCTAGTCCCTAGATCTCTGGAGTCCACTGAATATACATTAACAAGATATAGGTTTGAGACATCTATCAAAAATGATTCTGTGTGAATGGATAACATTCATCTATAACCACATAGATTTTAAAATTTACAATATACATCAACTTAAACTCCCCTCATGTACTAGGAATAGCCACATAGGTAAAATAAAATAGGCATAATTAAACAATGAATTTATAAATACATACATATGTACATATACACACATATATTCATACAATATATATACACTATTTTATATTTAATTTTCTAAAATTAGCAAGGAAACATTTAAAACACAAGTGATTATAGTCAAAACGTGTTTGAACAAACAGCTCTAGTCTGAGTAAGATGCTAAATCTATCATTCATGTTATCTAGATCAGAAAAGCTAATTTTTGAAGGATATGAGAGATGTTTCCAAACAAGTGATTAAAAACTATAACTGCTATTAATATATAAATCAAAATTTTGATGCCTTTTATGTGTATGAGTGCTTTGCTTTCATGTACATCTGTGCTCCTTGTGTGTCCCTGAAGCCTACAGAGGCCAGGTGAGGGAGCAAAGTCCCCTGGTATTGGAGTTTACAGACAATAGTAAACTGCCACAGGGTTCTGAGAATTTAACCCAGGACCTTTGGAAGTGCAGCCAGTGCTCTTAACTGCTGAGTCATCTCTCTAGTCCCACCATTTAATTTTTTTTTTTTTTTTTTTTTTTAACAACAATTCCTCCCTGGTCAATGGAGGCAAGCCTTTTAGAGAATACCTAAACTACTAAGCCCCCTTTTGATTTCACAAACAGGGAATAACAAATTAGAGTTGTTTGTCCGTTTCTATTGGGAGGAAGTGAGTATGACCACGGTGCATGATGTGAAATTTCTAAATAATCAATAAAAATATTATGTTGGGCGGGGGAGATATCCACCAAATTGCACCAGTGTAGCTGTGACTTCCTCAGAAACAAGCTGCTACTGATGAAGAGAAACATCAGCATGGGAGCACAAGGAAGAAAGCCGATGGTGTGCTATGAACTAAACTGACAGATGATGCTTACAGCTTGGAATACATATGTACATGTGTGTATATATATGCGTGTGTGTACATTTATAGTTTGATATATTTATAATTATCCACATTTTACAATTATATCTCTCAGGATTGCTGCTATACTTTTCTTGATATTCTATTTTGTAGGAAAAAGGAGAAAACATTAGGAAAAGATTGATATAAAATACAAAAATGTGTGGAAAAAAGCCCTGTGGGATATTGTATAAGTAAGGCATATTCTGTTTAGAAAGTGGGCTATTGTTCTATATCGAATAACCAGAGAATAAAATTGGAATTAACTGTAACTTATATTTAGTTTAGTAATATGTGGGCTTAGGAACTTTTTATGCTAGATTGGAAATAAGGAAAATCATACACCCTATATATACATATATATGTGGTATATGATTTATATTTAATACTCACTATTATACTTATATTTACTACCTATATTTTTGTCTAACTTTTAGAGATATAATAAAAATCAGAGTCTAGGCTCATAGACACTGAATAAGACCCAGTGACCTTAGGAATTAGACCATCTCATCGTTCCCTCATCAGGTAAAGCTCTGACATGAAGACTGAAGCCTGTGTGGATATTGGCCACAGATGCAAACTATAAGAAAATGTTTCCAGTTTCTGAACTCTGTGTCCAAGGATTTCTTCCCAGTCCACTGCACTACTCTTATTGTTACAATATCCAGCACCTGACAAGTAAAGGATGATGAATACAAAGAGAAAGGTCGCATTAAACTGCAGGAAGGAAGGGATAGAGACAACTGACCTGTCACCCAGCAAATACCTTCAGGTGGCTCTGGGGAATGTTGGCAGGTAAAATATGTCCAATTTCCTTGTTAACTGGGATTATCAGTAAGTAGGCTATTAATATTTTCTATAAGAATTTAGCTCTAAAATGCACTTCACAGTATGTTCTAGCCAAACGTTAAAACCAATGGCAATGGTAACAACAATAAAAGCAACCACAACAAAATCCAAGAGGTATGAGGTACAGCTGCCTGGAAAATATAAGAGTAGGTTATATGGGATTAGACTTGATAAAGGGAGGTTTTCTATGTGCTCTGTGAGAGACTTCAAGGTTCTCATGCAGGGAACTTATTAATACCCTTGGCCAGAAGCATAAGACTAACATGAAAAGACAGATTTCTGCCTTTCATATATCAGGCCAATCTCTCAACTTTGAGTATTTTTTTAACTGCATTATTTTACAAGGTATCAATATACTGTAAGATCTTAGATTGTGTATGTCTGATTTTTAAAAATTAATTTTTCTTTGCTCACTATCATTAAGTGATTCTAAGATTATTTGACTTTTCTCACAGAATTAAAGGCTCCTAATACTTTTTAATTACAGCTCTCTAATGAAGGTTGCTGCGGGTGGGATGTTCTTTCTATTGTTGAAGCTTTTAAGAGGGTTCATTACACCAATACTCTCCATATTAAAAAAATAGACTTTTGGACTGGGGCTATATGTGAAGAGGAATAGAACAAGGAAGCAGAAAACATGAATGTAGAACCCTGTTCATTCTTCTTTGTTTAGGGATGTTCAGGTGCTAAATGTGACTGCAAATTCTTAGCAATTGATGCACTATAAATTTCATCACCATACAAGTAATTTTTACTTCTTCGGATGATGAAATTTTTGTTTTGCAGCAAAGATAATTAGGTCTACAAGGCTGTTAGGGTTTCTGAATTATAGGATTCTATGCATGTTAAAATATTAATATGTAATTGTAATTTTTATTAAATGGCATATCCTATAAGACAAAGTGTTTCATATAAAAATAGGTATGAAAATCTCCAAATATGTCCCCAGCACCTCAATGGATGAGAACACTGAAGAAGTCAAAATCAGAGATAAAACTACTAAGGAAGAGAAAGTGTACACCAAAGGAAAGACATTTGTAAGAAGACTCAACAAGGAGAAACAGTATCCCTTAAAAATGTTTGTGAAGGAACTGACAAGAACAGGAGGCAAGGAGAGTGTCTAAGTCAGGCTTCCATTGCTGTGAAGGGACACCATGACCAAGGTGACTATTTTTTTCTTTTTCTTTTATTGATTATTTTCTTTATTTACATTTCAAATGTTATCCCTTTTCCAGGTCTCCCCTCTGGAATCCCTTATCCCATCTTCCCTCCCTCTGCCTCTATGAGGGTACCCCCCACTCACTCCTGACTTCCTACCTTGGCATTCCCCTACACTGGAGCATCGAACCCCCTCAGACCCAATGGCCTCTCCTCCAACTGATGTCTGACAAGGCCATCCTCTGCCACATATGTGGCTGGGGAGCCATGGGTCCCTCCATGTGTACCCCTCTTTGGTTGGGGTTCCAGTCCTTGGGTACTCCGGGGGTCTGGCTGGTTGACACTCTTGTTCCACCCTATAGGAATGCAAATTCCCTCAGCTCCTTCAGTCCCCTCTCCAACCAAGGTGACTCTTACAAAGAAAACCACTTAAATTGGAGCTGGCTTACAGTTTCAAAGATTCAGTCCATTAGCATCATGGTGGGAAGTGTGGAAGAGCTGAGAGTGCTGCGTCTTGATGGGAAGGCAACCAGGAGGAGGCCTTCTACACTGGGTATACCTCCTAATAGTGCTACTTGCTATGGGTCAAGCATATTCAAACTACCACAGAGAAGGTAAACACTTCACAGTAAAATAAATACATATTATGATTAAGGACTTATAGTTTAATATTTACGTGCTGACTACTTTCTTCTCCAAACACATGAACTATGTTTTACGTAATGACAACATAGGGTATCTTTGAGTCTCAAATACCAGGACAAACTATAAGCTTAGGCTACTTAAATGCAGAGAAACAGCTTCCATTTGCTAAAAAATAAAACTCTGATGGAAATGTCAGAAGATGAAATCACAACTGATTTAGCCTACAAAGCTCCCTGTGACCCAGCAAAACCAGCAAAAAACAAAATAAGGAGGAAAGAGTGTGCCTCAACCCTTCAGACCCAGCTGATAGTAACAAGCATTTTAAATGTGGCGCTTAAAAGAAGTAGTTTGGCCCTAAAATAAAAATAAGGAAAAAAAAAGAGGTTTTTGTAAATCATCTCATTGATTTCTATTTTCTTTTCTATACTCACAGATCAGTGCCTTGTCTGTTTATCCTCAAAGAGCCTTCCTATGACAGCAGATGAGAACGGATACAGAGATCTACAGCCAGGCACAATGTAGAGAGAGTGTAAGTGTTCTCCAATGGATTTCTCCCCTCAGAGATGAGGAAAGTCCAGGCAAGAGGGGGAGGGGATTGTGGGAGTTAGAGTAGATAGAAGATACCAGGAGAACATGGTCCAGTAAATCAACTAAGCAGGACTCATATTCTCAGAGACTGAAGCGGCAAGAGCTGGGTTTGCAAGGGCCTCCACCAGATTGTCTGTCTCTTTGTTGTGATTGATAGCTTGGTGTTTCTGTGTGACTCCTAACAGTGAGAAAGTATATATTTCTGACTCTTTTGCCTACTCATGGGATTATTTTTCTCCTATTGGAGTGTCTTGTCCATCCTTGATCTGTGGGCTCTTGCCCTGTATATCTTGGATATCTTGTTTTGTCCTGTTTGGCTGGGGTCCCCTGGAGGCCTTCTCTATAAAGAAGAAACAGAGAGAAAGTGGATTGGGGGTGTGGGAGTGCTAAGAGGATTGGAGGGAGGGGAAACTGTGGTCAGTATATATTGTATGAGAGAAGATTATATTTCATTGTATTTTTTCTTAAATGGATAGAAAAACAGAAAAGAAGTTAATTTTAAATTTTAAACTGTATTTTTAAAATGATCATGTTATGTTAGCCAAGATAGATCCATCTAGCAATATAATGATGCTTGGTAATAATATCATACAATAGCAACCCAAAATGAAAATAAAAAAGAAACAAAAATAGTCAAATCAAAGTGCTTAAAATGGGACCAAGCAGAGAGATCCAATTTATTACAATTAGAATATCTAACAAAGGTAAGCTAGGGGCTGGAGAGATGGCTCAGTGGTTAAGAGTACTGACTCCTCTTTCAGAGATTCTGAGTTCAAATCCCAGCAACTACATAGTAGCTAATAAGCATCTGTAATCGAATCAGATACCCTCTTTTGGTGTGTCTGAAGACAGAGACAGTGTGTTCATATACATAAAAAAATTAGAACAAAATCTTACAAAAAGAAAATAAGGTATAAGCAATGGGCAGAATCACTTCTTTTGGTCTCCTAGAAATGTCAGAGAAGCTACACACATGAAGTCTCATTAACATGTCTGTCCAAAGAAGACCAGAGTAAGGGTGACATCAACAGACATGCTAACACGGGGCTTCAATCCTAGACAAAGAACTGCAGGCAACTAAGGAATGCTGAGAGAGAGAGAGAGAAATAATCTTACCAGGGAAGAGCACACCTAATCAGTTATCTAATAATGGCAGGCCCTGAAACCACATACATACAAATAACATATAGACTGAGTATCCTGTATGTATAAATTGATGAATAGATATTCATATATATGCCATGGATATGGCGTGTGTTCGTGTGTGCGTGTGTGTGTGTGTGTGTGTGTGTGTGTGTGTGTGTGTGTCACAGAGAGAGACAGAGAGAGAGAGGAAAGAGGGAGAAAACAAGGGGTTATATGGGAATGAGTGTATGGAGGAAAAATAAAGGAGAAAATGATGTGATTGTATTTTCATATTAAGAATAAAAGCAAAGGATTTTTGAAAACTAACACTTAAGAGAAGAAAGGGGGAATTGCCATGTAGGCAATAGTTCAGACTACACTACTGAAAATGCAGATAAGCCAGAACATATGTATAGTAGAGGATTGCAAATTCGATCATCAATAGGAGGAAAGGACCTCGGCCTTGTGAAGGTTTTGTGCCCCAGTGTAGGGGAATGCCAGGGCCAATAAGTGGGAGAGGGTG
Organism: Montemys delectorum; assembly: GCA_019843815.1. NCBI lineage: Eukaryota > Metazoa > Chordata > Mammalia > Rodentia > Muridae > Montemys > Montemys delectorum. Next base: position 7,981 of record JADRCD010203309.1, read on the forward strand.
GGGTGGCAGGCATGGGGAGGGGGGAGGCAAAAGGAGTTTGTTCTTGTTGTTTTTGTTTGTTTGTTTGTTTTTTGGAGGGGAACCTGGGAAAGGGAAAATTTACATGTAAATAAAGAAAATATCTAATAAAAAAAAGAAGAAAAAAAAAAGAAAATGCAGGTAAGCAAACATGTCAAAAACAAATCTGACAAACAAGGCGATTTAGAAAACAAGTAAAACGTTGTCTTAGAACAAAAGGGACATTATTATACATCAAAAGAAACATGCAAGAAGAAAATTAAAATCCATGTTGTATAGAGACACAGCAAACATAAAACACCTCATTATCACAAAATATAATGTGACAGTGTTGTAGTCAAACATTTAGTACTCATCAGTAAGTATGAGTGACTAGGCTTGCTGCTTCCATTACAAGTAAACGACTTTCAATTCAGTACACAAAACAGAAATCAAATAATATTCTACATATAGGACACTTAAGTTAATTTAGTATGACTAAGTACAAGGTGATGGGTACTGAGACACCAGGCTTCTGGTAATAATATTAAAACAAAGGCTATTCTAATACATAAACTTACTTCGAAAAGCTGGAGACACAGGCTGAAAACATGACTCCTGCAGTACTGAAACGTCCAATTCACAGTAATGATAAACGCTTACCCCTGTGTACCAAGGCAGTGAAGCAATTGGATTTATGAAGTAAAAATTAGAAGATGCAAAGAGACGTGCTAATTACAAAGGAATGAAATCTTAGAATTAGCATTAGACCAACTGAGAAAGACGGGACATGATGCAGACATATAAAAGAAGACAGAAGCAGAGAGCTGCACACCCAGCAAATAGCATGCATGCTTCATTCTCAAACATCCGTCAGATATTCATGAACTTTGATTATATACTAGTTTATAAAATAAGCTTATTTTATATAAATCATAAAATTCAAGACATTCATCAGATAAATGCCCAGAATTGTTTTAAAGTAAATAAGTAGAATGCCATGTTCAATAACAAAACAAAACACATATTAGACAAGTTTAGCATGAATACAGTAAAACAAAAATACTTTCTTAAAAGTGACTAAAGTAGAAGCACATCTGTCTGTCTGTCTGTCAGTTTCCGAATCCTTGAGGTACAGAGCAGCGGACAAAATATTCCACAGAGTCTTAGATTCTTTGTAATTTTAAGTAAAGCATACTTAAGTTATATTATACATTTAGAAAACTGTAAACTAAACCAACAGAAAGCATACAAAGGAAATAAATTAAATAAACACATTAGATGGTTGTGACTTTTGAAGGATGAATGTTTGCAGACAAAAACCCAAGTAGTAAGATAAGGCAACTGCATAGCATACCATATTTCAAGTAAATAACACTTTTGATAAATCACACTACTGTGCACCATTGGACAGAAACCCAAACAGGACATCAATGAAATACAAGCCTGTGATTGAAGACCCAAGGCATCAATGAAATACAAGCCTGTGACTGAAGACCCAGGGAGCTTGGAATCAGGACTGAGCCCGAATCTCTAGGTTTCCTTTCTAAGAAGTTTGAGTTTAGTTTATTACTGAGTTTACTTTCTGTACATTATAAGGCTGAGTAGTATACATTAATATGTGGCAGATTTATAACTGTGTTTATCACTGTGGAAAGGGGGTTGCTACTAGGGGAATTGGGCAAATTAGAATGAATTGTCATGTTGACTACGAACCAGAGATATCACTCTGAACCCACTTTTAACAGAGCTAGTTAGTTGTGTAGGTTCGTGTAAGCAGGAGTCTATATGCCCACTTGTATTAAAATCTACATCTTCCTCTGGTTACTGAGAATGAGGAGATGAAGGCCTAGATATATCTAGCAGGAGGAACCGATTGTGTATCTTACAAAGGGCAGGCATTTTCTGCCTTCATTCCACTCAGCTCAACTTTTCTGACCCCCTCTCAAGTTTTCCAACTGTGTACCTTCACTGATGGCAGGAGCAAGCTTCCTGAAGCAAAGCTCTAATCTGGTATTTACCAAAGCTTGAATAGGATTAACTGCTCAGGAAATTCAGGAGCTAGATTGCCCATTAATGATTTTCAGTGGCTTGCATGTTTTATTCTCTGTATGCTATTTTTTAAAAGCTGACAATATTATCATTTCAGAGCTAATATATATTTAAAGTATAGTATATTGAAATATTCTTTAGGAGGAATCCTTTATATTTGTGATATGTTATGATATTAACATAATTTTCAATACTCAACAGTTTTGGTGATTACTGAGTCTATTGAACAATTTTACTTTTTTGCTTGTTTTATGAAAACTCCAGACAATGTTATACAAAACATGCTTCACTAGTGTTCTTGTGAGGGAAAATGATGCTGTGCTATTTATCCAGTGTCTTCTCCTTACTCTCAGGAGCATTAACTTCTTTCATCTTAAACTTGAACCACTAAATTGTACAAACAGAAGGGTCCTGTCAAGTCTCTATGCCCCAGTGTAAGGGAATGCCTGGCCAGGAAGCAGGAGAGGGTGGATTGGTGAGCAGGGGGAGGGGAGAGGGAATTGTTTTGTTTTGTTTTGTTTTGTTTCCAGAGGGGAACCAAAAAAGGGGATATCATTTAAAATGTAAATAAAGAAAATAACTAAGAAAAAAAAGAAAGAAAGAAAGAAAGAAAGAAAGAAAGAAAGAAAGAAAAGAAAGAAAGAAAAGCCTTTATAAGGGATGTGGCTGTTGGAGCTGTCCAGCACAGTGTTGCTCCAGGATATGCAGTGAAAACTGGCAGAACAGATTTCACTAGAAAAACAAAGTTTATTGGAAGAAATCTTTGCAGTTTTTGCATTGATTTCAGTCATGTGTCAAATTCCTAACCATGCCATCAAAAAGTAGTAGTCCTTTATATAATATGTAAGAATGTACAAGTTGAAATTGTTCTTTTCACAAGGACACTCTGTGGTACCAAAGTAAAAAGGAAGATAAAGCTGTTTATCCATTCATTTATAGATGAGCACCTGGGCTTTCATAGCTCAACTATCATGAATAAACTGTGCTGAGTAAATAAGTGTACTCATGCATGCAGACACATACACAGACACATACACCAACACATACACAGATACACAAAGAGAGAGACACATACGCAGACACACATAGACACACACACAGTATACATATATGGGTATGTCTTTTTCATCACAGCAACACACACATATATGTGAAATTGCCTAATTACATATATGCACACAACTATTAAAAATGAGAAACTACCATTTGTGACAACATAGATGAACTGAAATCAGTAGACCTTGTTATATGTGAAATAACCAAGTTGAGGGAGACAGATAATGTGACATAGCATGCTTTCGTTGACATGAGGTATTTAGTATAGTCCAATTCATAGGAAGGAAATAGAAGATAACTATGGGGTTTGGGTGAAAGAAGAAGGAAATGTTGCTCAGTAGATATGAAACTTCAGTTATAGAGATGAATAAGTCCTAAAGATTTGCTGTATAACAGAATGACAAATGGTAAATATATTGTGCATCAAAAAATTGTTAAGAGAATCTCTCTCGTTAAGTGTCTTAGCACTTAGCAAAGCCAACAAAGTATAAAAGAAACTTGAGAGTGAAGAGTATAGTTATTGTGGTAACAGGTATGCAACTATACCTACACAATTATACCTACACATTTTTCAAAGAAGGAGACAACGTCTGTTACTTGAAGCCTAGCTGAATAATCAGTGCTAGTAAACTTATTGTCACTGGACAAGATGGTATAAACACTAGTTTACTAAGCCAGCATAATATCTAGTAACAATCTTTAAATATTTGTCTTTATACTCACAGATAAGTGTAGCCCTCACTTCTCATCAAGGAAACCTCTCTTTGCAACTGACAGAGAGTACTATGAGCACAACCTGTATGCAGAGTTGTAGAGTTTAGTCCCAATAGATAAATTTACAACAGTGCCATGCCTAAGATTCAGGGAACATTGTAGAATAGTGAATGGAAAGACTGTAAGAGCTAGATCAGGGAGTTGATTGTGAGATCATGTCTCCTAGTAATGTCATAATCTACACTCAAAGTCTCACCAATATGAGATTTAAGTCTCAATCTAAGCTGAACAAGGCAGATACCAACACATGCCTAACTTCACAAGAACAAACACTCAAGGCCACAACCATAGATAAAGAAGCATATGTCAGCTGAGTGAAGCTGAGAGTGGGAAAGATGCTCTTTCCTAAGGAAGAGCACACCAATTTATTTTCCAGTGCAAATAGTTCAGCCCTGAAAACATACATACCTATAACCTTTGGGTCATATAGACTTTATAACCCAAAGGTTATAAAGTTATATCTGGACACATAAATAGATGATAGATAGATAGATAGATAGATAGATAGATAGATAGATAGATAGATAGATAGACAGATAGAGAGATAGAGATATAGATATAGGTATAGATATAGATATAGATCTGGATATATATACACACAAATACATATATGTATACAATAGCAATTGATGAATAAAGAGACCATGAATTTGAAGGAGAGTGGGGAAGAATATACAGGAGGGTTTGGAGGGAGGAATAGGAAGGGAGAAAAGTGGTAATTAAAATGTAATCTCAAAAATAAACAAAAGAGTAAAATTGTTTAATAGACCGAGTAAGTAGCAAAACTGTTGAGTATTGTAAATTATTTTAATATCATAACATATCACAGATATAACAGATTCTTCCTAAAGAATATTTCAATATATTATACTTTAAATAGATATTAGTTCTCAAATTTTAATATTGAGTTTAGATCTGTCTATAAAATTATGAATGGTAATTTGGGTGCATGGTCAGCTTTTAAAAGATAGCATACAAAGAGTAAAACATACAAACTCACTAAAAACCATTAATGGGAAACCTAGCTCCTGAATTTCCTGATCAATCAATCCTATTGAAGCTTTGGTAAATTCCAGATTAGAGCTTTGCTTCAAGAAGCATGCTCCTGCCATCAGTGAAGGTACATAGTTGGAAAACTTGAGAGGGAGTCAGAAAGGTTGAGCTGGGTGGAATGAGAGCAAAACATGCCTGCTCTTTATAAGATACACAACAGACTCCGCCTGCTGTGGGCATTATAAACTCACAGACTTACCAATTTCCTAAAACTATAGAAGGCCTAGATTTAAAAAGTACTTTAAAATTTTATTAAAATCTTAGAACCATAGTACAGCAGTTTGGAGAGAGCAGCTGGCTCTCTAATTTCACATCATCCAACTGACAATAGAGCCCATTACTCTCAATGAGCTACAAGGAACAAAGAAGGAAACATGGAAAAATTACACATATACATTAAAATTATTTACCTAAAAGAATATAATCAGACATTTCACTAGTAATGTAATTATAAAAATAAGATATAAAACACAGTTTTCAAGACAAGACAAATTAGCTGAATTTCAGCTCAAAAATCCAAACAGTTTGAATTTATAAGCAAAGAATTATTTTTCATTACAAAATTCTTTGAGAAGTCATTTAAATGTGAATTACAGAATAAAGACATCAATTTCAATGGTAGGGTCAATACCAAACTTGTGTTTAATGAAGAGAAAATGCTATGATTCTAAGAATTATGTAGTTATATGATATATTCTGACAAATGCATTTAACCTCACTATTTGATGAAATTTAAGGGCATAGAGCGTTGAAAAGCAAGTACACTCATGAGTTACTGACAACTGGACTTGGCCAGATTTTTTAGACCTTTGAGAGAGCTTTGGTCAGTGTGATTTAAACGCTTTCTGAAAACACAGATTAGGCTATCCTAAAGTCTTTCTAAGGGAAGTGAGTTGACAGGAGTGGGCAAATGCACGTACCCTACAGTCAAAGTGGAGCAATGCCAGTATCAAAACCTGGCATCTCTACTAACTGTATTGTAGCATATCAGTGATTGCATTAAAGTTAAGAATGAGAATGTACATATACTAGTATATAAAGTGCTCAAGAGAATTAAGGAAAGTAGCTTATGTAATACTAGATATAGAATGTCATATATTATTTTAAATAGGGCAAGTATAATGGAAATATGTTAATATCTGAAAGCTTATAAGACTGAAAAGTTACTACATTTATTTAAGGTTGCTTTGGAGCTTTTCTGTATCTTTAAGCATTTCCCTTCTATGTTGAATACTATTTTATTTGTGCAATAAAGAAACTTTTAAAAACGAAAGCAAAAATTCATTGACAAAGTAGCACCAAGAGTCTTCAACTTAGATGACACTGGAAACAGATATCCAAGGTTCAAAAACATATGAGAAATAGACACAGAGAAATTTGGGAATAAGCAACAAACATCCAAAGTAGAGAAACTGAGAGAAAACAATGACAAGAATGATGGTTTGTGAAGGTCAAAAAGTGAGGTTGGGAGCATAGCTCGGATCTCCATGTGCTTTAGAACACCAAAAGCCCTGCTTACACACCTCATCATCATGACTGCACATGATCACAGTGCCAGAGGTGGATAAAAAAGAAGGTGAAGACTAAATAAAATAAAGAACAAAAGGATGATAAGAAAATATAAAAGAAAATACATGAAGCTTAAGGGAACTTTAGCTTTTTTAGATAAGGGGATTTATTATACAATGTGTACTTGGATCTTTATCATGCCTCTGCATTGGGTTTCTTATGTAGGGTGGTAGAATCAGTCTTTAGTGTTCTATTTAATAATAATATTATAAGTACCTATTAGGTTGTCTTCTTTATCAATCTTCTTTTAAAGTTTTAACAACTGCTTTCATCTAACAATACAGTAAAAAACGAATAACTTTTCAAAAACCACTCAAAAAAATAAGATCAAGTTCTTCTTTTGGAATTCATTTTATCTACATATTATTTTATAATGAAGCTATACCATGGGCCTGCCTCTCTCAGTTAAAGAATCTGGAATACCATTTGTGTGTATTTGTGTGTGTGTGTGTGTGTGTGTGTGTGTGTGTGTGTGAATATTTGCTTGCATATTATCACTGTATTTTTTATAATATACAAATATTTTTATATCTTTTTGATGTTAGTAATTTACATTATAATTTCAAACATCTTTTTAACTCAGATCAAGGATGTTGATTTCTATTTAAATAGTTTTTGTATTTCATTAAATTTATTATGTGTATATATAATTTATAATATGGGAAATTTAGTTCGAGCCATTGACATTGACACAGGCTTTTCCAAAGAAATGGTTCAGGGAAAAAAAAACTGTATTCATACCCATCCAATCAGATTGCTATAGACTTATATAACAAGTGATAAGATCTTATTTTACACTGATCAGAGTTACAGTAGAATGCTAGAACCCCTTGCCAAAAATACTACATTTAATTTCCAGTTTCATCAGTGATACATAAAATGTATAATTAGCATGTGATGCTCCAATGAATTCAAAGTTAAGACTACACAAGGTATAGCCAACTTGTCATCACTGAAGTTTTAATAGATCAAATGTGCAAAAGAATAAATAACAGTGAGAAGATTGTTCCTAAGGGATTCTACATGTTGAACTGAAATTAAGAAACTACAGGAAGGAAGGCAGGTCAAATCAACATTATACAGCTGTGGAATTACAAATTACTGCAATGAGTTACAGTCACTGAGTTCCTCAATGGGACAGCAACAGACCAAACAGTGGGCTAAATGATGTTATAAAATGATTCAATGTCATTAAGCTCCATTCAACCTGTCCTCTAAGGAGGCAGAACTAGAAACCAGGAGAAGAGCATGACACAATTCTCAGAGACCTATAAAGTGACAAATAGATGACATTCTTGCCATATGTTTTATATGTATGTATGTATGTATGTATGTATGTATGTATGTACATATGTCCATATTCAGGGCTAAGATTTATTTCTATTTTATTCTCATTTAAAAAAAGAATATTGAACTTTAGAGATGTTAAATATCATAGTGTACCAAATACAACCAGGAAGTTACAGAATCTGGATTCAATTTCTTTCTATCTGACTTTCAAATTTTCATTGTCTTACAAACATAGCAGAAAAGACTGGAGGTGATAGAAAGTTATCCTTGTATGAAAAAACACATTCTATGATTAAGATAATCTGTATATTACTATGTCTGTCTTACTAGTCATTCAATCAGATAGGTTTGACTTCTCCCACAAGTACAACTATAATCTCTGCTTTGGTTTAACTCCACCATTCTTTTTTTTAAATATTTGTTTACTTATTTTATGTATATGAGTACACTGTCACTTTCTTCAGACACACCAGAATACGGCATCTGATACCACTACAGATGATTATAAGCCACCAAATGGTTGCTGGGATTTGAACAACTAGTGCTCTTAACCAGTGAGCCATCTCTCCAGCCCCTAACTCCACCAACTCGTGTCCATGTAGTTTCACTGAATCTGGGTAATGAACAGCAAAGTGGATGAGGTTCTGAAGTCGGAGGTAGGGTTTCTCAACAGCAGGTCAACAAAATAAGCATCTGCCCCACAGGTTTTGATATTCAGGTTTTATTTACTTTTTGTGGCTATAAAATAGAAATGTTACCATACATCCATAAAAGAAAATCAACTTTGATTCTCAATGGACCAGGTTGTAATTATGAAAGGATGATGAATAGTAGAAAACCTTTCAAAAGTTGTTTATCTGGTTTTCATTTTCTTAAGTAATATGGTTAAATTATTCTGAAAACTTCAATGTTCCTTGTAAGAATTAAGTTGTCTAAAGTGCCTAGGAGAACAAAAGCTAGATTGTATAGATCACATTTAATTCTTAAAAGGAACAATGAAAATTTATTAGAAACTTATCTTTTAAATATATAAAATTAACATGGGTTAAGCAGTCTGTGCAAAGTTCATATACTTCTACAAAAAATTATTATATCAATTAAATACTCTCTCAGTCGCTCTTTATCACTGAAATAGACTGTTTATATAAATTGAGAAGTTTTCATCATTAGGCAAATATTGCAAGAAGTCTGTGGCCTTGGTCTATATGGATGATTTTCTCCGTGTTATCTTCTTTTGTAATATCCCTATTGAAAACACCTGGTATATGTTGGCAAAGCATTTTATTAAAACAATCCACTGTATCTTAAATAGTGCAAATAAGTATTTTAACCACAGTAAATCACTGAATATGAATTAAATCAATTTAATGACCATAGGGTTTTGAAATATTATTTAGTTCTGATAAATTATTGCATTTATTTGTATATATAATCTTTTCACACAAAATCTTTCATAAATATCATTAATATAAAAAAGTTTCATTAGTAACTCTTGTTATAGCTTACATATGGATACATCTTATGAGATGGTAGGAAATCATTCATTCTTATTCAGAATTTAGCTCACCATAGTATGTGTTCAGAGGTGTTGTGTCAGCCTGGATGAGGATAGACAGGAAACCAAGAGGATTAGACTATTCATGAAGAGTATGATATAAAGTCTCAAGCTTGAAACTCTCACCATAGAAACCACTATTTCTGTTCTCATTTTCCCTATGACTTCTTCCCTCCTTCTCCACCACTGGACACACGCTATGACAATCATTTTTAAAGTAGAAAGGGAAAAAAAAATCTCAGAATTTCACAATAAAAAAAAAAAAAGACAGGTACAGTATGGCACAACAGTTCCAAAACATCAGAAATGCTGAATTAATATCAGTTATTTCTGTAAATTCTTGGCTGATATGTTATTTAACATCCACTAGAATGGCTAAAATCAAAACTTCAAGTGACAGGACATGCTGGTGAGGATGTGGAGCAAGGGCACACACCACCCATGCTGGTGGGAGTGCAAATAATTCATCTGGAAAACAATTTCATGGTTTCTCAAAAAATTGGGAATAGTTCTATTTCAAGACCCAGCTGTACCACTCCTGGGCCCAAGTAATGGCCCACCACCCCACAAAGACACTTGCTCAACTATGTTCTTAGCAGCTTTATTCGTAATAGCCAGAACTTGAAAGCAACCCAGATGCCCATCAACAGAGGAATGAATAAAGAAAATGTGGTTCATTTATACCATGGAATACTACTCAGCTATTAAATACAAAGACATCATGAAATTTCCAGGCAAACAGATATAACTAGAAGATATCATCCTGAGAGAGGTAACCCAGACACAAAAGGACATGCATGGTATGTATCCACTTATAAGTGAACATCTATCATATTGTTATATGGCATGCACTACTATGTTACGTATTTTTATAATTGAAAGAACTGAGGTCAATATATTTATGCATTTTGTTCAAAGTCTCCCTGTTAATAAGCAATAGATTGTGGGTTTGGATCCAGGCCTAATGAATATGTGCTACTGCTGTGCTCTTGTATATAGAATACATACAATCGGATTCAGTCTGAGATTAATAGCTAAACAATTAAGTATGTTTGACTTTTTAAATGTATCTGTATCTGCCACATTATCAATGACATTACTAGCCATTGTCCACTATGTTAACAATTTGGTGGAATTTATCATTTGGTGGGGGAAAATAATGGCTCATTTATCAAGTTCAGCATTAAATACGTTACAAAGAAATAATTAGCAAAGTTGTAAAGTATACAAAGTTTCCTTGGTTGCCTCTCCAAATACTTATCCTTTGAAGCCTAGGGACTTTTTGTGGGAGGATGAAGCATCCCTTTAAAGAACAAAGGCAAACTCACGGGTGAGAAGAGGGAGATAGGGTTATGTGGCTGCAGTGGCCAAGGGTTTTCAAAAGATCGATTGTCACATAGATTGACTGTGGCTAATTCTATGTAGTAACAACGTGGCGTGTTTAAGAACTGAGGAGACTGGCAGTTATTAAGAGACAGAGTAGTGAGTTTTGTTAACTACATGTGCAAAAATATGAAGCTCCCCAAAGCCAGGTAGACAAGAGTTGTTCTATGAGAACAACCACAGGGGTGTCTTTAAGATCCTGAAATGATCACAGCAGTTAAAGAAACAGAGGTATTTTTAATTTGGCTCCTTTTATGCTAACTTGAACTTTGGTAACTAGAATCTTCACAACCTTCCTAGTGAGTCAGAGGCTGCCAAGAAGATGTTTTCTGCTCCCACGGAATTTCTCGCATTTTTTTTTTTTTAACAAAATACTTTTTTAAACGTTGTAATGGTGACTAGGGCTTTTATCCACACACACCCCACGGATGCAGCCAAATATGTATATTCATAATTTGCTGACCTTTTGTGTGATGGCAAGCATGTGTTAACAGTGTGCAATCAGAAAATAAGTTTTAAAAATAATTATACATCTAACCAACCCTTCAAAGGAAGGTGACATCATAGGAAACAAAAAAAGTACCATTTTCAAAGCAAAGTGCAACAGAGTATCAGGTCATGTTTGTCAGAGTTTCTTTTGCCAGGTCTATGGAAGGGTAATAATTGGTACAAGTTCTTATAATTGTTGCAGATTCTTATATTCTGAAGACACAGAATTCTTTAGCTTGTTTTAAAATACTTAAATGTATTTATGTATTTTATGAGACTAACTCATATCTTGATAAATGTATTGAAAAATGTTTATAAAATATTTTGCTTAGTAGGTACACACATTTCTCTCTCTCTCTCTCTCTCTCTCTCTCTCTCTCTCTCTCTCTCTCTCTCTGTGTGTGTGTGTGTGTGTGTGTGTGTGTCTGTGTGTGTGTTTACACATAGAAAAGATCAGTCCATCAGCAAAAGCCTAAGACAGTCTTAAGGAAAAAGTTTGAGAACGTTTCTGGTAGCATATGGAACGGTTAGCTCCTCACCTGAGGCATACAAGACGTAAGCCAAAGGTTTCTGAGGCGGAGTGCTTCCTGCCCTGGCTCCATTGGCTGATTCGGGGTAACTTATCTTGGCAAGCCTGAGTAAAGCAATATATGATACCCACTAATCAGATGCTACTAAGTATTATATAGATGTACAGTGATTTCAGGTATGAAATACTCAGTAAATGGTTCAAAAAGCCAAATCAAAAACTATAGAATATGTATTAATTAGTATACCTCATATTAATTCACATGTATACCTGCTTACTAAAAGTCTGCATATCTGTTAAGGACAAGATTCTGCCTGTGACATTCTGAGGATCAATAATTTTGCTTGGAACTAGACCCCCAGTAAATATTACTAAATTGAAAATGAACAAACAAGTACCCTCGGAACCCCCAGAACAGTCAAACTAGGGAAGCAGCCCCCGACACCAGCAGGCATTCCCCAGAAATTGGCAGACCACTCAGGCCAGGAAAACAGGTGGGCTATCTATGGATTTTCACCCCCAGTTCATATTGCCTGTCACCCCAGTTCTGTAGCAGACTTGCCTGTGCGGCCCCGATTCTCTTACTGCCTCATCTCCAGTGGATCACACAGATTTGCTCCTAGTTACTGCTTCATACGCATTTCCAGCTCTAGCGGGCATTCCCTGGGAAGCCACACACCGCTCGTGCCAGCAGGGTGGATAATTTCACCCATCCCTCCTTTCTTCCAAATCTAATCTCCTAGTCTCTCTCTCCTCTCTGTAGTAGACCACTTACTGCAGATGCCCAGTATGCCTTTCCCCAGGTGCGATGGATCATGCGGATCTTCTCTTCCAAGCTTCCTTGCCACTCCTGTTAACCCCAGACTCCTGCAGGCATTCTCTGGAACCTGGAACCCAACTCCCAGCCTGACATAGAAGTAAGCAGGACCGCAAGGCAGATAGGCAAGCTTCAGATCTTCACTCTTGCTCTTCTCCTCCAAATCCAATCCCCCAGTCGCATCCCCAGCTCTGGCCTCTCCTCACTCTCTGCCTCCATTCCCAGAGGACTAACTAGATTCTGGTGTAAAATAGTTTTACTCCTTCCTGTGGATCCGAGGAGTACCCTCCCTTGTATGAACTGGTGGATTTCTATTTCTTCTGCATTCTCTTGAGCTCTTTTCCTTCTGCTTATTGGTTTTGTCTAATTCCCATGTGCTAAATTTTTTTAAATTACATTTTATTTTATTAGTATCTCTTAGGAGTCCATGTGTTTCCTAATGAGATACATGAAAGGGGTGCATCCAAACGGGAAGGGAGGTAGGGAGAAATTGGGAGAAGTAGAGGGAGGGGAAAATCTAATTAGGATATATTATGTGAGTTAAAAAATATGTTTTTAAGAAAAGGAGGAAGAGGAGCAGGGAGAGGACTAAGAGTAGGAGAATGAGGAGGAGAAGAAGAAAAAGATGAAGAAGTGGGAGGAGGAGAAGAAGAAAGGAGAGGAAAGGAAAGGAAAGGAAAGGAAAGGAAAGGAAAGGAAAGGAAAGGAAAGGAAAGGAAAAAGGAAGGAGGATGAGAAAAATAACCCAGAGAAAAGAGGTGACAGCCATGTGTCCCATTCATTCTAAGCTCTACATATTGCGATGCTCCTCTAAGAGTACACAGCTCTTGTCTGTGATTCCCAGCACTCCTAGAGAGTGAGGCTGAACTATGACAAAGACAGAGGTCACACTCAAACAGCTTAGCTTCATTGTAACTGCTCAGTTTCTCTTCTTTATAGGCAGGCACTCAGAGTGATGGATTTATGGATCTTTTGGCTAATGCTAAGTTAGGACCAGGTTGTCTCTGGACAAGTGGCACAATCAAGGCCACCATGTGTCATCCAGGTCGTGAACTTACTGAGTGAGGAAATGTCAGCCATGTTGACCATTGCCAGCTCTGCTCTGACACAGCTCAGAACTGCATCTTGCCTTTTGTCATTTAAACAGTACTATCCAGTAGAAACATCCCTTGCCTTAAAAAATACCAGTAGCATAATAGTCTCATTGGGCTAGGGAATGACTGAATAATCTCACTGCATTTGTTTTAAACAGTCCTTTAAACTACTCATGGATGGGGATTTTTCATGATGATTTTTCAGGAAGGCATCATAATCATTCATTAAATTTATTATATAATCTATCATTTTCTGACAGGAAAACAATCTTAGTTTTCAATAATAATAAAATAGTTTTTATTGTTTTATAACTTTTACCCAAAAAAAAAAAAAAAAACACTCAACCCCGTAAAACAGCAATTTTGTGAGTTTCCAAATTCCTTGCTCTTTTACGATCTCTATCTGGTAATTATAGAGATTTATATCACATTCCTCATCCCCCACAGAACTAAGAGCAGGTCCTGTCTAGTTGACTGGGAGACTGACTTGGAGGTCTCCACATTCATTATCTGTAATAATAAGCTGCTATGGTGAATTAATGATTTAAGACTAGTGTACGTTTGACTGTGTGTGGGAAAGGGAGTTTAAAACTAATTTATGGGAATATAATCCACTGGACATCTTCCTATTTCATCAAAAATATTTAAGAGGTGCCTCAAGGGTAGTTGATGACACTGAGGTGACACAAGTGAACTGTTACTGCTTCTCTAATAAGAGAAAGATGTCATTCCTCTTCCTTTACGTCCATATCTTCTGTATGCCCAGATAATGTATCATTTATCAATTAACTCACATATTTAAGTATTATAAGGAAGAATAATATCAGGGATGAAGTTAGTGTTACAAATCAAGCATGCTGACCTTTGTCTATTCATCACACAAGTCTTCCTACCACAGGGAGGAAAGAAATGACAATTCTGGTCACCCCTCTCAATACCTCATAACATCCACTACAAACATCGATTCACACTAAGTATTTCATGAATCATTTGATCAAAAACCAGTAATAATTCATATTGTACAGACAAAATATGGCACATAACTAAAATAATCTATGTAATTTTAGCTTTAAGTATGAGTGATTTATAGGAGGCGATTGTTAGGTTTTATTTATTAAATATATTTAAAAATTGGAAACGAAGTTACCACAGCTAGCATGATCTTGGTGAAGGCATTGTGTGATTAGAGTTGTCATTTTTATGTGCAGAATTTGATGACAATCGTTTCCTTAACATTTTCATTTTATTTCATAATTTGAATTTTCTAATTTTAATAATAAAAAGTTTCGTCCTTATCGACTGTGGAACTGGAAGTTAGGAACATTTTCTCTTGCAATCAATTGGATTTCTTCATAATTCTCATCAGATATTGCTAAAATGATTGTAAAAGCACAACCTACTATTAGTCACCT
The DNA here is from genome assembly GCA_019843815.1 of Montemys delectorum. Taxonomy (NCBI): domain Eukaryota; kingdom Metazoa; phylum Chordata; class Mammalia; order Rodentia; family Muridae; genus Montemys; species Montemys delectorum. The sequence goes on from JADRCD010203309.1 coordinate 23,051, forward strand.
GTTGTGAATCTGAGTTTTAAAAAAGTATGTATTATCCTCTTTTCTTTCTTGTAGGTTCTTTCTCTCTCTGGGGCAGTGTAGTGATCAGTGGATAAGCCAAATCTGAGGCTATGAGTTTCATCCTGAACCCACAATGCATAAGGAGTGGGCAACTGTCTCCTCTTGACTTCCCTGCATGTGCTATAGCATAGTGCCCCAGCACCACAGACATTTGCATGTACACACCTACACACATACGCATACACACAGAGACTCATACATATAGACTTACACTTACACATACACACAGACTCACACACACATATTCACACACGTAGACTCATACATACACACACACAGAAACACACACACACATAAACACAGAGACGCACAGACTCACACATACATATACAGACTCACACACTCAGAGAGATTCACACACACAAAATCACGCATATATTCATAAACACAGACAGAGACTCACACATACACATACAGATATATACACTCACACATACAGACCACACAGACACACACACAAAATCACACACACAAAATCACACACACACAGACTCATACACACATACTCAAACACGCAAATACACAAGACTCAGATATATACACACAGACTCTCTATCTCACTCACACAAACACATATCACACACACACACACACACACATACACACACACACAAATTACATTGTATTGTACATGAAATACACACACTGATGGAACTTACTTCAATCCTGCTTTCCTTTAAATACTTTTAAAGTTTGTACCCATTACCAAAAGAGGGGTTACCAGTGCTTACACTAATTGACCATGAGAGAAGGTAGGTGCTTTGCTTACTGTTCGTGCATCCCACACGGACAAGGTCTTGTCAGCAGAAGCAGTGAGAAGAGTGTTGGAGAAAGGGAAAAACTCAATGCTGTTCACAGAGTCTGTGTGTCCATACAAAGTGTATCTGCACCGTTCACTGTGGAGAGAGAATAGGAACACAGGATTTAGGACTTTAGCGTCTAGATGCTTTGGCTTCCTATGCAATGTTAATAAAAACATCCAAAGAACTGAAAGACAATGTATGTGTCTTATACACATAACATACATACTTCAGATATTTATCTTAGGCTTATGATATCTTAGACACATCTTAAGATCTGTTAGTATCTTAGACAAAATGGCCTATGCCTATAATCTAAGACTCTGGAGGCAGGGTAGCCATGAGTTTGATCCTGGTATGGGTTACAGAGTGACACTGTCACAGGTCATCAAAGGACAGTTTCAAAGGAACATTTTACAATCATATAAGTACTTTAAACAATTAGTAGAATCAAATAAATTTAAATTGCCTTCAAATAATAGAACCATTTGTAGTGTTATCTTTACACTATTCTTCATTGTTTTTGTTCTTTAGGTACATGTGTGAGCTCATAGTACAGCTTGTAGGAGTCTCCTCTCTCCTTCCACCATTGTAGGTTTTATCAATCACATGGAGATAATCAGCCTTCATCACTTTTCCCCCTTGGGAAAAATTATAATCTTACTTGTCCTATACTATACTATTTATTTATGTCATGAAATAACTACATAAAAACTGCCCCCAATTTATATAATATAAGAATTTGTTAAAAAAAAAAATAATCTCCCACCAATCCCTAAGATCATGTAAACTTCCTTAGGCCACTATTTTTTCTGTGTGTTTTCTCAGCCTTGCATCTATATTAGAACCACCGGTCACACTTTTGGAAAGTACTCATCTCCAATTTCAAGCCCAAAATATTCCCTACCAATTGATCCATGATGGGTCCAGGCCTTGGTGTGTTAGTGCCTCCTCTGGTAACTGTAATTTGCCTTCAGGGATGAGAATCTAAACAAGTGTTTTTCAAAGTGTTTCATTCAGACTAGCAGTATCAGCATCACTTGGGACTGGATCCAAAATGCAAATTCCCAGCCTCATCTCAAACCTATTGAATCAGAAACTCTGGAGTGAGGCCCAACAATCTGTTTTAGTAAGCACTCCAGGGAATTCAGATGCACGCTGAAGTCTGAGAGCCATTGACTACTACAGGAAATGAGTGAGGAGGAGATGCCACTGTGTCTTCAGCCTTCCATTTTCTGGATGGACAGTCCCTTGAAACAGGGCACCCAGTGAGCAGAGTCACTTTCGTCTGTAATGACAGATCATTTAAAAATAATGCTATTCATAAACCCATTTTAAAAAAATAGAGAAAGGAGAGTCAGTAAATAAAAGTGCTCAGAAGGCAGGAGTCAACACAGATACAGTAACAGGAGCATCAGCTGATCTTCGAGTGTGAGACTCCTGTCTGGCTTTGCTGTGTCTCTTCGTGATTTTCTGGTGTGAGGAGCCAACCTGCACCAGAGGCAGAGGTTGGATTCCATCCTGACCTGGACAAAAGACCATCAGAATAAGAGGCTAACGGCTTAATTTCATCCTGGCCTGGATAAGAACCATCAGGATATGTGGCTGAAGGCTGGATTCCATCCTAACCTGGACAAAAGACCATCAGGATAAGAGGCTAACGGCTTAATTTCATCCTGACCTGGATAAGAACCATCAGGATATGCGGCTGAAGGCTGGATTCCATCCAGATCTGTACAAAACCAGTAGGATAAGGGTTGTCTGTGGGTGGCAGATTTACTCCTTGGACAAAGAAAATGACTTAACAGAAGGTATTCAGATGCTCAACACATTTCTACCATAAGAGTCTTTTACTGAGTGGGCAATTATAACACAGAAGGAGAGGGCACCTTGAACCTGGTGCCTTGGAGCTATTAGGACTTTTCTTCTCACTTTGTAAATTTGGACATTTTAAAGGAGAAATATTAAGGTCTATCTGAATTTGATTACGGATTCAAGTTACTCACCAATCAAAGACTATACAGGGTGGGACTGAAAGTTTTGGCAGCATGTGTATAGTAGAGGATTGCAAATTCGATCATCAATAGGAGGAAAGGACCTCGGCCTTGTGAAGGTTTTGTGCCCCAGTGTAGGGGAATGCCAGGGCCAATAAGTGGGAGAGGGTGGGATGGCAGGCATGGGGAGAGGGGAGGCAAAAGGGGTTTGTTCTTGTTGTTTTTGTTTGTTTGTTTTTTGGAGGGGAACCTGGGAAAGGAAAAATTTACATGTAAATAAAGAAAATATCTAATATAAAAAAAATAGAAAGAAAAGTAACACAGCCTAAAAAAAAAAGAGAGAGAAATATTAAGGTCTATCTGAATTTGATTATGGATTCAAGTTACTCCCCCTTTAAATATTAATAGAAGTTTTTAAATAACATATCAACAATAAAGAAATAAAATTATTAAACAAATTGAGGTGAGTCAGTATTAATTTACCTTAAAATGTAGGAGATTGGATAATAAAATTTTTGTTATTTTTTGCTTTTTGGATTGGGGTTCTGGGAACTGAACCTAGGGCCTCCTGATTGCTTATTAAGTACTGTACCATCAGGCTACATCTTTAGTCTCTTGGCTAATGATATTCTGATAATTAAAGTTGATCTATCAATAAGTCCTGATGTCTATGCCTCTACCTATGAACTAAATTTTTACTTTTATAAAAATCATTTTAGAAGCTGGGAGACTTACATGTACATTATCATGTGTTCAGTTTCACTAACGTTGTCACAGTTATAGCAAAGACCAGGTGACTCATGAACCTAAAATGCTTAACTTGTTCTATAAGAAACATATACTGCATTACCTGTGGGATATACCAATGTATCTGAATATTCACAAGTATGCTTCAATTTTACAGTATTGAATTTCTTTCATTTTTGAAAATCAAATAATACATTTTTACTTAAATGAATTATCTTGTTTAAAAATTTAGCTGCTAATTTCTAATGATATAAAATGAATGAGTACAAAGTTCTTTTCTGAAATTTCATACTCTGATGCCATTTTTAAATAAACAACTTTAAATAAATCACAATTGTCCTAGTTATAGCTCTAGGGAGAGAAAAGATAATGAGGCAGGCTAAGTAAGAGAGGGTCAAAAACAGGGACTGAGTATAGAAGTGACAGTGCTACTACTAGGATAAAAAAGAGCAAATATGGCACTTAAATCACAACTTGATCATAGCAAAAACAAATATAATTAAGAGAATTGATAAAAGTCAAGTAAATACCTTTTCAGTATAAGAAATATCACTGTTTTTGTTTTCAGTTTTAAAATTTTTGTTTACTGATAGTATATATTTGTTTCTGTGTGTGTGTGTGTGTGTGTGTGTGTGTGTGTGTGTAAGGGAATGTATGCATGTGTGCCTTTGTGTGTATATAAGGTACATATGAGTGTGTGTGTCTGTGTGTGTGTATAAGGGAATGTATGCATGTGTGCTTATGTGTGCATATAAGGGACATATGAATGTGTGTGTGTGTGTGTGTGTGTGTGTGTGTGTGTGTGTGCATGCACATATGTGTGTGGATGTGTCATGGAAGAGGTGCAGGAAATTAGGCTTCCTGGAGATGGGCCCTACATTACATGGTTGAGATGGTTATACTCTTTTTTTTAATTATATATTTTCTTTATTTACATTTCAAATGTTCTCCCCTTTCCTGGTTTCCCCTCCGAAAAGCCCCCTATTCCTTCCCCCTGCTCACCAACCCACCCTTACTCACTTCCTGGCCCCGGCATTCCCCTATACTGGGGCATAGAGCCTCCACAGGACCAAGGGCCTCTCCTCCCATTGATGACCAACTAGGCCATCCTCTGCTACATATGCAGCTGGAGCCATGAGTCCCACCATGTGTACTCTTTGGTTGGTGGTTTAGTCCCTGGTTAGTTCATATTGTTGTTCCTCCTATGGTGCTGCAATCTCCTTCAACTCCTTGTGTCCTTCCTCTAGCTCCTTCATTGGGGACCCTGTGCTCAGTCCAATGAATGGCTGTGAGCATCCACTTCTGTATTTGTCAGGCACTGGCAGAGCCTCTGAGGAGACAGACATATCAGGCTCCTGTCAGCAAGAACTTGTTGGCCCACAATAGTGTCTGGGTTTGGTGACTGTATATGGGATAGATCCCCAGGTGGGGCAGTCTCTGGCTTGTCCTTCTTTCAGTCTCTGATCCATAGTTTGTCTCTGCAACTCCTTCCATGGGTATTTTGTTCCCCCTTTTAAGAAGGACCGAAATATTCACACTTTGGCCTTCCTTCTTCTTGAGTTTCTTGTTGTTAGATGCTGAGAAAGCATTTGACAAAATCCAACATCCCTTCATAATAAAAGTCTTGGAAAGATTAGGAATTCGGGGCCCACACTTAAACATAGTAAAAGCAATATACAGCAAATCAGTAGCCAACATCAAACTAAATGGAGAGAAAGTTGAAGCAATCTCACTAAAATCAGAGACTAGACAAGGCTACCCACTCTCTCCCTACCTATTCAATATTGTACTTGAAGTCCTGGCCAGAGCAATTAGACAACAAAAGGAAATCAAAAGGATATGAATTGGAAAAGAAGAAGTCAAATTATCACTATTTGCTGATGATATGATAGTATACTTAAGTGACCTCAAAAATTCCATCAGAGAGCTCCTAAACCTGATTAACAACTTCAACAAAGTAGCTGGATATAAAATTAACTCAAGCAAATCAGTTGCCTTCCTCTACACAAAGGATAAACATGCTGAGAAAGAAATTAGGGAAACAACACTCTTCACAATAGTCACAGATAATATATACTACTATATATTATTAATATAAGTGAATCTAAGATAAATAAAATGGATAAAGGTAGGGACTCATGAACAGTGAGATAAATATATAAAATAAAAAAATTACTGTATGAACAAAATATCTACTTAGATATTGCAGAAAAGAATAAAGATCCATAGAGATTTAGTCACCAGTATAAAAACATCAGTTGTAACATACATGTACTTGAGTTTTCAGAGAAGGATAGTGTGGTAAGACACATTTTCAAGAAACAATAGCTAAATTCACTTCTAATTTAAAGGAAAATATCATTTTCCTGATTCAAAATTTTTTTTTAAAAAATCCAATAACAGACAGAATATACCAAAGCAAATCATAGTCAAAATGACAAAACAAGGAAAAAACAAATCAACAACAACAAATCCCAAAGTTATTATAGATAAAAGAAACAGGACGTGCATGAGAACAGGGCTCCCTATGGCAGCTGACTTCTCACCTGAAGTGAAGCAGCAAGAATTATGTTTTCAAAAGTGTTGGATTTAGAGATCCAGCTAAAATACTTTATTTATGAAGATGAAACAAAATTTCAGATCAATGAAAGCTGAAAAAATTGATCGGCAGGAAATCTTTCCTACAAGACATTATGAATTGAAGTCATTCATACTGAATGAAAATGGCACCAGGCAGAAACTTTAGTGTATGAAAAGAACAAAAACATCCAAGATGATCAATACCGAGCCAGAATAAAATACCACTTCCTAATTTTGGTAACTGACCACTGGAAATATAGCAAAAAGTATATAGACACAAAACATAGCGTTTTTTTTTTTTTCTAATAGGGCAATTCAACCTATATGAATTGTACCTATATGGATGTTTCAACATCAAAATACTTTGTTTATAGAATTTGTCTTTACTTAAGTTAAATCTTCCACTGTTTATGACTGAGCCGTCTACAGAGAACCCATTTTCTTCACTTTGACCAGCAGTGAGTTTCTGATGTATACTGAAAGCTGAACTAATCTATCAATACAACAAATGAGTTAGAGGGCACTTTGATGCTATGTTCCTTTAACAAAAAATAAAAGTGGGCTCACATCTAAGGCTATAAATGGAATATATATCAAGGATCAGAGACTATTGAAGAAGAGACAGGAACCATTGGAAGAACCAGAGATTGCTGAAGACTGAAGCAAAGCAGTGTCTTCTGACTGTGATAGAATGTTATCCTTATAAACTCCCAGACACATGGTTGCCTACAAGATCTGCACAAAATCAATGTGAAAACATTTCAGCAAAGAGGAATGAGGGGCTAATAAGCCCTCACAGGTAGAGAAGGAGCTACTGCCTGCTGCTACCTTCTGGATGGGGAAGAATGAGGTTTCTTTAAGGCTGTGGTCCCAGGCAGACTATCCATGTTCCAAGAAATGGCCCCAATGCCCATCCTTATATTGACAGCACTAACTGGACTCAGTGGGTCATTGAAAACTAAAACTAAAACAGAGGACATGAAAACGGCAGTGGGTAGGAGGGTTGGAGGTTGGTTTGGGAGGAGGTCGAATATCATCAAAATACATTGTTTTCATGCATAAAAATTAATAAAATGCTACTTTTTTTTAAAAAAATGGGGTTTTTTAATGAACATGGAAATATTTAAATATATATGTCAGTAATATGTTAGCAGACATACAATATACATACATACCTCTCATGTTGTCAGCTATCTTTATATGCAACCTTTAAGATCTATTTTAGGCAAATGTGAATGCATGTACAGAAGGAATATATAATTTAGTAAATTGTACCCTGACATATTAGATATGCTTATAGTAAAATATTGCATACATTCATAACTCATATTCAGATTTTGTCTTTTATCATTAAAACTCAATTCAATTATTTGGGAGTATATCAAGGTACATAAAACTCTTCAAAGAAATATTTCATATGGTTTCCCAAGGAAAAGGGCCAAGTTAGGGCTTCCTACAGCTCAAGGGAAGAAAAAATTGTTGAAGAGGAGAAGGAATCTGGAAAAGTCACTGGCTGAGAATTGGGAATTCTGGGCAGGCAGTTGGAGAAATGGACTTGTGAGAAATTAATTAGCTGCCAGACAAGGAGGGCCCATTCAGAATTCTGTAACGAGACGAAAAAGGCCTAATGTGATGATGCATGACAGCACAGGGAACGTGGAAATGATCTGTCCATTTCCATCGAAGCGACAGACTGGAGCCTGTGCGGTTTCTCCTCTCTGCCGCTTTCCTATCGTCTCAAAGGAATACAGCAGTTCTCAAGCAATAGCAATTTCTTTTTCTAAAATCTATTTTTACTATTCACATTTTTTTGTGTGGGGTGCAGAGATGCCACAGTTTGCTTGTGGAGTCTGAACCTGTCGAGTTACCTCTGGCTTCTTCTAAGGTCCCTGGGCTGGAAGTGAGATCTTCAGGCTTGGCAATCTGCCTGTCTTTTCTGACTGAGCCCTCTCCGCTGCCTACAACAGCAATTTCTTTACTTGCTTCTGTGTTTGGATCCTTCATTTGCCTTATCACGACTTAATTTCCTTATGTTTTTGATTTGATTTTTATGATTTTGGTAACTGAATGATTATTGCTTTTTTTTTCAACTTTTAATTGATTGCAAAACTAATTAAGTGAATTCATCTACTACTTCAGCTCAAATAGTCTTCTCTTAGAATGCACTTTTCACATGTAAGACAAATCTAAGAGGAAATCATTCTATCATAAAGATGCCTCATGTCAGGGGCTTTATTTTCATCCATTTTAATGTAACTAATGTTTAATTTAAAATGGCACCTTTAAAAATCTCAGGCTTGTATGTGCATACAGATAAAAGTATAGTCAACAGAGTTACAGAACACCAACTGAAGGCTAGCCATCAAGAGACTTTTAAGGAGAAATTTACATGTAAATAAAGAAAATATCTAATTAAAAAAAAAAAAGAGGATCTGAGGAAGAAGAGATTTGGAATCTATCCTTCTTTTGAAAGTGTACTGTGGGCCATGGGGATGAGGACGCCTACAGCACACAGCTGAGAAGACAGACTTATGATGACCACCTAACGGTTAGAGACCGTGTAAGAAATAAGAAAGTCATGCAAATTATGTCTTGATGGGATGATAGCTCGTCTTCTCTTTTGATCTGCTTTGACCTGCAATATTAATAGAGAAGGGGAATCTACCAGCTCCATCTTTCCTTTCTTTAACTTTTTCACTATCCCTCCCTGAAGGAAAGAAACTGGAATACCTACCCCTGTTCGCATATCAATTGACTTGCAGAAACATAGTGCTTCTCTCTAATCTATAAAGAAAATACAGCCTTTGGACCCAAGGAGTCCCAGGTCCCATCAACTTTCACTTTGAAATCAAAATAAGAGAGCCAGAGCCCTGGAGAGGAACACTAAGCCTGCACTGAGGTCCTCATACTCTTTCACAGTAAGTCAGCGTGCCCCACAAATGTCCCACCTAACAGCTCACATCGCCCACCTCTGAGGATGGAGATTTGAGCCAGAAACATTGCCTTCATTTTCTCTGAAGCTACCCTTGAATAAATTCATTTTTCCCTACCAAACTCCCTTTTCTGATTTTTCATGCAAAGTGAACCTTAAATTCTATTAAAAACAACTATGGGAATTAATTTGTTATATTATCTCTTAGGAAAACATACATATTCTACTATGTTAAATATAATATAGCTAATGTAAATAATAACATTTATCATAGGATTATTTAAAATAAAAATGTGATATATATCATATATATGATATATATACACACACATATACATATATATGTATATATATATATATACACATATGTATATATATGAATTCAACATGAATATAGTAGAAGTAGCTAAAAGTTCCTGTGCTGTGATTCATAACATCCAAGGCCAGTGAGGGATTTCCCACACCCTCTAGCTTATTTATAAAACTTCATTTTTGCCTCTCAGCTTCCAAGTGACAGAGCTGGATCAGTGACCATCTCTGCCCCCTCCCTGCTAGTGGAGGGACTGCCTCCAGGGCAGGCTTCAGCCCAAGGACTCAGGTGAGATCTGCCATTTTCTCTACAGTGACTTTCTAAGGCGGAACCAGCAGGGAGCCACAGGCCTCAGGAGTCGAAGGGGAGTTACAGGGTGGCAAGGACAGGACAAGCTCTAGTCAGAGACATCAAGAACACCTAACACCAGAGATCAAGAGATGGCAAATGGCAAATGCAAGTATCCTACCAACAGAAACCAAGACTGCTTGGCTTCACCAGAGCCTAGTACTCCCAACGCAGCAAGCCCTGGATATCCCAAAACACCGGAAAAGCAAGATTTGGATCTAAAAACATATCTCACAATGCTGATAGAGGAACTTAAGAAGGATATGAATAACTCCCTTAAAGAAATACAGGAGAACACAGATAAAGAGGTACAAGCCGTAAAAGAGGAAACAAAAAAATCCCATAAAGAATTATAGGAGATCACAAGTAAACAAGTAGAAGCCCTTAAAGAGCAAACCCAAAAATCCCTTAAGGAATTGCAGGAAAACACAAACAAACAGGTGAAAGAACTGAGTAAAACCATTCAGGATCTAAAAATGGAAGTAGAAACAATAAAGAAATCACAAAAAAAAGACAACCCTGGAGTTAGAAATCTTAGGAAAAAAGTCAGGAAACATAGATGCAAGCATCACCAACAGAATACAAGAGATAGAAGAGAGAATCTCAGGGGCAGAAGATAACATAGACAACATTGACAGAACAGTCAAAGAAAATGAAAAATGCAAAAAGACCATGACCCAAAACATCCAGGAAATCCAGGACACAATGAGAAGACCAAACCTAAGGATAATAGGTATAGAAGACAGTGAAGACCTCCAAATTAAAGGGCCAGTAAATATCTTCAACAAAATTATAGAAGAAAACTTCCCTAACCTAAAGAAAGAGATGCCCATGAACATACAAGAAGCCTATAGAACTCCAAATAGACTGGACGAGAAAAGAAATCCCTCCCGCCACATAATAGCCAAAACACTAAATGCATAAAACAAAGAAAGAGTACTAAAAGCAGTAAGGGAAAAAGGTCAAGTTACATATAAAGGCAGGCCTATAAGAATTACACCAGACTTCTCACCAGAGACTATGAAAGCTAGAAGATCCTGGGCAGATGTCATACAGACCCTAAGAGAACACAAATGCCAGCCTAGACTACTATACCCAGCAAAACTCTCAATCACCATAGATGGAGAAACCAAAGTATTCCATGACAAAACCAAATTCACACAATATGTTTCCACAAATCCAGCCCTTCAAAG